>JASAND010001705.1:0-172179 GCA_030248195.1 Trissonchulus latispiculum
CTAGATCCTTTTGAATTAAATATGCAGAACATGGCTTAGTTGTAGCAGTCCCAACGCATCCAAACGGCTCTATGTACTTTGCTTGCACATTCATTTTTGAGATAATTTAGCATTGTGTAGGTGGACGCTGACCCTGGCGCTGTTTTTATTCGGATTGGTTACCCCACATAACCATTGTCTACAAAATTTTGAGCAATCCAGACTTTATTCAATTCAGGCGTTTTCAAGAAAGGGTAGAGCAGAGGTAAAATTAACTGGATCCTTTTCATGAAAGAGTAAACGAGTTAATTTTAACACTGCGAGTTAGAGAACTAGAGTTAGAGAGTTAGTTAAAGTTATTAACTCTGTGTTGTCTCTTGAACAGAGTTAAATTTACTCGCTCCAACTCTACCCTTTTCAAGAATTGCTGCAAGGTTAAATATTTTACAGAGTTAATTTTAAATCTACTCTTTTCATGATAGGTTTAACTTTAACTCCTTTTTAACTCCCTCAAAGCTTTTCCCATTGAAATTTAACCCCAGACAAAGCACGCGGGAAAAGCAGAGTTGAAATACAGAAAGGAATTTGAATTGAAGGATTCCATTGCAAATTCTTAAGTCTGCTCTTCATTAACACAATTTTCTTGTTTTATTATTGTTTGCTTTTCAATTGAATCTCATAATTTCTATTAGTTAGCTTTTTCATTCATTTCAATTAGCTTCATGACTACAATCTGTATCCATAGTAATCTCATTTCGTCTTTTCCAAATTCACTTTATGAATTCAAGGCTGTTACAATGCTAAACTCTTAAGCTACACTTTTACATCAGAATTGCACTCCAAGTGCTGAACGAATAATAATCGCTTAAAGTTGGTGTCTCCAAATAGAATCACTACCTTGAAACGACGATATAGTGGTAAGCCGGTTTTTGAAAAAGTAGAGTAGAGTACAGAATAGTAGAGTTAAAATTAACCTTCTCCATGAAAGCATACGGTTAATTTTAACTCTGACATTTTTAACTCTTTGTAACCCTCTAGCTTTTAACCCCGCAGGGTTAAAGGGAGTTAAAACACACAGGGTTAAAATTAACTCCACGCTTTCATGAAAGTTAATTTTAACTCTAGTCTACTCTACCCTACCCTTTTTTGAAAACTTCGTTAGGAAGGATCTCCTTCATGCGACCCGACAACTAAAATCATTGTCGTGCTGGGTTCATCCTGGCCGCTACTTATGCACGTAATCACGGGAAGCAACAAGTAGACCTAGGTTAGCCATACGTGGAGCAGGTTTCTAAAAACGATTGAGATGTTTCGGTTCAGTTTTGCTTTTATTTAATGGATCACACATGCTGAATTTTATCCTCCTCGGTTTTTGTATTATAAGGGAACAGGATTAACTGCAGAATCAGCATAGTTATCGGTTAATGCGAATGCAGCATAAATACAGGTGGCTTTGTTTCAGCTGCACCATAGTTTAGACAAGCAGGTTATATGCAAAAGTTTCTGCTGACATACATATTCAGTTGTTGTAAACCTGATGCACAGCAAATTTTGTAGCGCAACTGCTCTTGATTTAATAAAAGAAAACATACGTGCAAAAAGTTGAAAGTCAGTATCGCTTTCAATGTAAATTAAATATTACTGTCGAACATGTTCGTCAATTAAGTTAAGTTAAGGGGGGGTCGCTTTTTTTCAATTTTTCTACCATTTCCGATTTTGCTCATTTTCACATATTTTGTAGTCCCAATGGGACCTCAAAACAAGACCAGAGCGTTTAGCGTAATATTGCTTCTATCGTGCTGTAGAGCTCTTCAAAGGTGACCTCGGCATCTGTTAAACATAGGAAAATTGAAAAGTTAGGTTAAAAAGTTTGTGGCAATAAATTTTTCGCTGTGTGCAATATACAGTGCTACAACCTGGTTGTACATGCTATGGACATATCAGAGAGTGCAAATAACCCTTCTGGTACAATTCTGTAGTGTGTCGGATTTTTGGCGATTTTTCAAAGTCAACATTTTGCAAAACTGGTGCTTTTTGTACCACGAAAAACTTTCGCCTCTCCTGCACGATTGGCAAAGCTACAGGAATCGCTTATAGATAGTTCCATTCTACGCATACACAGCATTCTTATGACAGTAGTTTCAAATTTCTACCATTTGTAGTGCTCTCAAAACACGTAGCAGAAAATGTGCTAATTTTGCAAAACAATCATCATTTTGCACAATCTTCACGTTCTTCTAATAATTTCTCACTCGTTACCCACGTTACCCACCTCGTTACCGCAAAAGTCACCAAAATTGGGGCATAAAACTCTCAATGCCTGCCGGACATTATGGTAGTGGCAAATGCTTCAAGGTAGGTAGCCCCTTTCTGTCGTGTCGACTCCGTTGATTTCTTATAGGTCACAAGTCAATTTTTGAAATTTCCAAAATATAGACAAATTGGGTATCATTCGATTGCTACTGATGAGTTGAACAACTTTGTAATAGAACAATGTGTCTGAAATGTAGTATCTGAAAGTTAGAGCAAGTTAAGTTTTGAGGGCACAGTTACTGAATATGGCTCAGTTCACTATTGAAGAATGTACTGTGAACGACTGGCTGGATATCCCGGAGTCGTTTTAGTATTGAAATATTAGCCAATCCACAGAATTAATTTACCGTGTTAGTTGACCCTAATTTCGCTGCCGTTCTGTCTCAACATGACCTTGGAGGCCAAATCACAGCAATTTTCAAGTTTTCCAACTTTATAGCCGAATATCGCTACCACAGTTTGATTTCGAACTCTAATGTTTTATCTTGTTTTTGAAAATATATGTACCCATATTGTGTGAAAATGAGCGAAATCCGTGACTATCGATTTTGACCCAATGCGACCCCCCCCCCTTAAGCATTAAACGCTTGTTGTAGGTGCACATTATTCTTACAAATCACTAATCACATTGCATTAAATAATAAGTTTCAATGGGAAATTACGTGCACTGGTGTGGGCACTGTGATTCCACGTTAATTGGTGTTTCTTGCATTGCCAGCACACAAAGAACTAAATTAAAAAAGTGTATATATGGGCTTGTCTATCAACAATAAAAGTAATTTACAGGGCAACGTATTATTCACTGCTTACAAATTGAGAACAGTTGGCTAGGAGCAGTTACATAATGTTCCTTGGGAAACAAGCATCAGCCGTTTTAAATCTTTAAGGTTGTAATTCCTTGTAGTGATAAACCCTGAACTATTGTTATTCATTCAGTTTCTAGAGTTGAAAACCATTTTGTATGAATAGGTAGGTTAACATTTCTCGTTTTAGCTTATAACAAATGAATTTTTGTCGTCTAAGCTTGTTTTACGAAACTTGAGGATGCTGTGCAACTTTCAGATTTTTGCAGACAGAATTAACATCTTTGGGAGGACTTCCGTTGTTTCATTCGATATTTGTATCAAATAACCGGAAACCTTTAGTTACAATAAATGTTTTTCGACACTGAGAAATTAACGAAAACACAAGTGCACCTAAACTTTTGTCAGTATCTTTAACTTTGTCTGGCAGAAGCTGTCGCTAGGAAACAGAAATTTGGGGTTCTAAGTAATTTTAAACAGGGTCCACGTTATCAAACTTTACTAAATTGACTGGCAAAATTAGATTAAAATAGATTAAATTGTATACGTAAGTGTATATAAATATAAGTATCGCATAATCTTTGGCTTTGTTGATTGCCTGAAATTTACTTACTTCTACTAGCGTTTAAACAGTATGTTGTTCCTAGCAAAAGAGCTCGAGAAGGATCTGCGCAGCCGCACGCTTCAACAATTCTTTTCTGGGCGATTATTTCTTCACACGCCTGAAGTAGAAACATAAATGTGTTTTAAGCAGTAAAAGATATTAATGTTTTGAAAAACAAATGAAAGTGCACTGCCATAAGCTTCTCAGCAGTATGCGTAATACACTACAGTAATAATCCATAATGAGAATAAAATTATGAAATTAGGAAGCGATATGTATTTCCACATTTCATAGTCCGAAATCAGTCCGCTTAGTTGAACTTATAGAATCACAATATACAGTTTAATGCGGAATGAATGGGTCAGCCTCACCAATTCATTGTAGGCAGCACTTGGATGAAACTGAAATGGAAGTGTTCTGTCTCTTGCTTCACAAAGTGAGTATTCTCTATTCAGCAGCACCTGAGTCTTCTGCAACTACGAATGACTTATTCAAACAAACGTATATCGCAGTACAGTAGACATCCTTAAATTCTCTTGTATGCATGGAGTAATGGAGTAATTCACTTCATTCGTAGAGTTAGTACTGACAAATGATGACACCTCAGATAGCAGATTACTGTTTAAAGTCATGTATTAAGTATTTCCTTCAGAAGGAATGTTCAAACATGCATCAGTAGTTCCTCCTTAAATTTAACATCAACATTCTTTAAAGGAATAGCGATTAAGCAGGTGGAATTAAAATTAACTCTTCCATTTTTTTAATCCGCACTGTGAATAAAGAAACAGGATTAGATTAAAATTTTAATCCTAGGTGTATGAAAGAAACAGGATTAAAATTAATCCGTTCAACTCGCTGGATTAAATTTTAATCCGTTTAATCTGAGGTGCTGTTTCTTTACTGCGGATTAATTTTAATCAAATCCATTTAATCTTTAAAGAAATAGGGCCTGTTTTCATTGAATCTTTGCTTAGTTACTGAAGCTGAATTAGCGTAATAGGTTACGTCAGATACTTTTATGTACATTGGAATCAAAAATCCGACTCTGTAAACAGTGTTGGCTATCGACTGTCATATGTTGATGTTTACTAACCTGTCTGAGGGAAATGACAGTTTCAAAGCCAACTGGGATTGATATGGAATTGGACGACATCATCGGAAAGTCATTGCGAGAGCGAATTGCCACCTTCGCTCCAACAGAAAAAGTAGACTGCAAGTAAGTATGACGGTATAAGCGCGTTGTTACATGTAAGCCTAAATTAGTAAAGCCTAGTTATAAACAGCAACGTCTTCGCTCCTATTGTCTATTCCTACAACATGAGGCTAAGGCAGAACCGTTTTCCTGAAATAACTGAAAATAGTGTCTCTCATTCAAAGACTTCAATATCGTTTGTTCTATATCAAAATTACACAAACCATTTCTTCCTAACCCCTGTTACATTAGAACACAAGCACAAGCACAGGTACAAGCACAAGCAAAGCCGGTTCTTATAGAAAACTGACACAACCACAAGAGCTAGCGCAACCACAAGCACAATGATGAGTTGAATTCAATTTAACTTTTTGCACAGGCAGAACGCTAGTAGCTAGTCAAAATGCTTCTACCCTAACATAGGAACAGAAGGCGTGGCAAAGCTAAATTTCATATTCTATTCGCTGTGATTATGCGGTAGTGTGAACGACTTCGCCTAAACGCTACCCATGTCAATGAATTAGCAACGAGCTTTCGGTCTTGTCAACTTTTTCCTTACTGGAATTGTGCAACAAAAGATGCAAGTTACCGTAAGGTACTCCAGCAATTGTAGACATGGCTTTCTTATTAGCTGATACATTGTTGAATGTATAACAGTTACCATGAAACCTGTCAAATAGGTGTGTCATGAACAACCTAAAGTTAGCGAAAACAGTGCTTTAAATATCAATAGCTGCTTGATACAGACAAAAAGGCAGGGAAGTCACTAATGAACCCAAATAGTATTAACACTGCAATACAGCTTAGTTTCCAACGATTTCGACTTTCTAGGTTAAAGTATTAAGAAATTTGATAGAATGAAACAAAGACACCCGGTGGAACTTAAAGTGAAGCGCAAGAAATTTATTTACTCTTTGCAGTGATATGTCTTTGCGTGAAAACGGCAAGAGATTATAAGCTTGGTCAAGGAATAACTCATGTTGACCAATGTTTCTGTCAAGATTGCACCAGATGTAATTGCCAACAGTTCTTGGAAAATACTTGTCTTTGCAACTTGGCCGATACGGGATCCACAATTTCCTTCACTCGTCAAATTCAGCTTTTTAGCCTGAAATAGAAATGTGCTATACACGGATCGTTTAGGATTTCCTGCTTCATTCATCAATCTTTTCATTCATGCATTCTATTCACCCATATTTATTTATTCTATTCATCCATATTCATTCATTCTCCTCCATCTGACAACTCCTTAACCAACCAAAATGTTCCCCCCTTATCTTTATGTCGCAGGCTTTCTAGAAATACTGCATCGTAAGCATACATGAACAATGAGTCGGAATGTCCGATTTCTGGGGGATCTAGGCTCTAGCCCGACGTCGATGAAGGGTTTACGCCTAGATTTCAAACTTTGAAGGGGGTTACCCCAACATTAGCACAAATTGTAACTTTGTTTACATTTTGGAAAAAATGAAATAAAATCGAAAGAGTTTGAACGATGTTTAAAAATTGTGAAAAACTAAAATTTGCTAAAAATGGTCAGTTTTTTGAAAAAACTCGCATTAAGATCTGCCCGTTGTTTCTATCTGCATTAAAGGGTCTACCCTTTTTTACCTTCTCGCTGACGAATCGCTTATTTTTGTTGGGCTGGTCCCCCCCCCCAAGTTATCCGAGGATGTTAAGCAATCAAAATCAACATATATGTAGATAAATGTTTCTAATATTTCTTGTATTTTGCTCAGGGTTGAATGATATCCGAAGTTTTTGCAAAGAATAGTATATAGTACCGACCTACCACAAAACTAACCGGTTTAGCTTCCTTAATTCAATTGAATTTCAGTGTCACCAAGTCGAGATATGCTGACTCAAAGCTATGATGCACTAGTATTGGTTGTTTATTAGAAATCGTACAAGTGAAATTACCTGTAGTGTAAACCGATAGTGCTCGCGTCTTTAATCAGTCGTTCGAAGCTTAGAGTTCCCTTTCATACTCTTTGCCAGTTACACCGAGTTTTATTAATTGTTGCGGTTTTGCATTGCTGCGTGAATATCGCATGATTTGCCTTACTGTGGATTGAGCTCAGCAAAACATGACATGGTTTAAGTTATTCATTGCTTCACTAACCAAAACATAGGATACAAGAAACCCAATATCATCATCTGCTGTAGAATCATCCTTTGAAGCGCCTTTGGAAGGCGTTGTTAATGATTCAGATAACTGGGAGGATATTATGGTCTCTTTCTGAACACCTATAAATAACCAATTTTACTCAACTTACTCATCAGGGTTCTATGCTGACTTTCAGTATGTAGTTTTCTCCACTAACTCCAGAGAGTTCGTGAAATGGTGAAAGTATATTCCTTTCAGAGACAAGAATAAGAAATACACCGATGGGGCATGACAAATTGCATTACGAGTGGATTTTAAGCGGACAGGACTTTGAAACGTTAATACTTGAGGGGCAGATTGTAAACAAATATGGATTCTTCAGCGAAGGTGATTTCTATAATAATTTGCCATGACCCAAGCTAACTAGATGCAGAATTTCAACTATGTGTGACTATTATGAATAGCTAGATAAACATAGACTGAGCTGTATTTTGGACAGCACGTACAGCACCGAGGAGTATGCTATGATCGCGAAATAGCCTAAACACACAGGTCTGCAGCTATGTTTTCTTGTGTTCAGGAATCCAGGTAACACTTTTATGTTACACTAAATGGTCTAAAACAGCATATTTAAGCATACAGTTGACTACTTTCCATAGAATTTTTAATTGTTTTCATAACGGCCTTTTGGCCCTGCCGACCTTGGGACAGTTTCGTGAATCAAATGAATGCTGAATCTGAATCAAAAATTGGGCTCCGTAATGCACTGCCCCTCCTTTAGTTTTTTATGCAACGAAGCAAATGATTAAAATTAATAAGTAACTGAATGAATGCAACGGTTCCTCACACTAGTGGTGCTTCAGGCTCTGAAACTGAAACTAAAGTTTCAAGTTGTATGGCTTTGAGTTTTGGCACTGAAAATCAAGCTTAAACTGAAACAATTTTGGAATGAGACCTGAAGCTAAAACTTAGAATAAAAATTAGATTTAATCTAATAGGCCGCTGACTGAAACTGAAGCTAAACTATGTAGTTTTAGTAGAGACCTAAAAGTCGGACTGAAACTACTACTACTAGTATTTGATAACTTGAATATTTGAAGGTTTTAACTTAGTCGTTATTTTATTAATATTCGCAGTGAAAACCTAAACAGTCATGAATTTATACTGTTTCTGAAAGCTATGCAGAAACTACACATATATGAGTGAACGGAAACTGAAAGTGAAACTCCGCCTGAAACTAAAATAGAAGCTGAAATGATGTTCTGCTCTTGATTTAAACTGAAACAAAATCCTTCTGAAACGACACTACTTGCCACGCATGCATGCCTGACAGAAAATAGCAGTTTTTGGTTATTTAGGATTGGAATTATTGTAGGCCGATCCCACAGGTGACACACCGGGCCAGGAACAAAACCATATAGTCTATGGCAACTGGAGCCGTACAGGCATTCAGGAAATAGAAAACCAAACGCATCTGCAGTCTGCGCAAGTTTTACTTTCCCCAATTGTGGCGTCCGCAAAAAGGACCTTACTGGTCTAGTTGAAAATGTCGACCAAAATGATTAGCAACTTGTATTGCTAGTTGTGTAGGATAACGATACCGAACCTTCCTAGTTTCGTTGAGTATTTAGTTGGCAGGTGCTGGAACGCATCTGTGAGGGGCCATGAAGCGCCGTTTACAACCGTATTATAGGAGGGACGGTATTCCCCCCCTGTATAAACAGAGTTTTTGAAACCATCACAGTCTGTTAATAATATGCATACATTAACACGGGGTCCGATTCTGGGGGGTCTACCCCGACCTCGGCAAAGGGTCTACCCCTGAAAAATTCCAAAATTTTAGGGGGTTCTGCCCCAAAATTAGTAAAAATTGTGAATTTTTAACATTTTTGACGAAAAAATTAGTAAAAAAATCACAATGTGTAAGAAATTGTTTGAAAAATTGCTAAAATTTGCTAAAACAATATTAATTTCTGGTAAAAATCCCATTCTGAACGAGAGGGTCTGCCCTTTTTTTCCATTTAGTGGATGGGGTCTACCCGTTTTTTGTCGGCCTGGGGGTCAGCACCCCTCATTCCCCCCACGTTATCTTATGATAATATGTCTGGTTGGTGATTGTGTGAACGTTTTCGTATAAACATGGACAGGGGAAACAAATGCAAAAATAATTCTAAAACAAACGACTTTACCTGGACAGTTACCACTACTAGTGAAAACGTAGTGATCTGGAGCTCCGCTTCCTTGTGATTTGTCTGCGGTTATAAGTGGACCACGATTAGTCACTTGAGCCTGATAAATTGCAATGTACTCTGTATCCTTCAGTTTACCAGGATTACTCAGCACATAACATGGTGACAGTTCTGAGTACTGGTAGCTAGCATACGTGGAGAATGCTTCATTCAAAAGCTCTAAAATTGAAACAAAAAATCAAAACGAAATCATAAATTCCAATTTTACAGATGTGATCGTGTGCTTTATAGCAGGTGGCTGCTTTAAAAACATAACTTTAATTTATCTTTTTGTTTCAGAGAAGATAAACGCCACAAGGCGTATATGGTCCCTCGTGTGTCCAATATATCAACTTCTAAATTACAAGGAATATGGACGTTCCAATGCCAGCAAAGTTATCTCATTTTTTTTAAATTTCAAATTAAATTCCAGTTAAGCAAAGTTCAGTTTAAATAAATATAAATTTAGTTCTGTAGTTTAAGTTGTGATTGGTATGAGAGGTGAAAAGTTTACCCGTCTGTCTCTATTGCAACTTGAATAAAACAATCGTTCATCGCTAATTTGAAAGTGTTTTCTATTAAAAGTCTTCAAAAATTCAAAACCTAAAACTTTCAATTTGTTTAAGCATCTCTCCATTTACCAACGAAACCTTAATTACTGCAAAATCCAAGTTTTCAAAACATTAGAGTTCGAAAGCGTTACTTGTATTTCAGAGCTTCTGAGTCCGCTTTTGTCAATTTTTATTTTTATGGAGCTGGCCTCCCCCTATTATTCCGCTTCTGCAGCCTATCTTTAATCTGTTTTGCTTTCCAAGCAGGCTATCAGCATTCCACCATCATACTTGCTATTACCAAACGGGGGGGGCAACAGCAGTAGGATTGCCCTCCTTGCGCGAGACTGCGGTGACTCAGTGCCAATGGCCGTATGAATGCTGGCCCCACCGACTAAAAACGTGGAATTGTTCAAGGGAAAACAAGTGCTCCCACGAAGCAGATTATATCAGTGTCGTTTCCGTCAAGAATGAGAAAAGTAAAAAAGCATTCAACAAACATTTTGCGGTATGTCTTTCACGCCATTGTTGCATAGAATAGCAAGGTCAATATTAGTGTTGAAAGGTTGTGAGGTCAGTTCTGACATCCAGATACCCAGACGTTATAAGATGCCAGTAGCTTAGCATATGCATTGCATTATTAAAAGTATATTAGTTGATGAATTTAAAAATTAATTTCACGGCTTTAGAGCTATGTACAATTTGACACTAAACACTTTCAACGTTACTTACTATTTCCTAGTATATATTTTGGACTTAGCATCAAGCAGTTACCATAGCTTTGCAAAGTGATACACACAGAGTTCATACAGTCGTTCACTGCCAAAACAATAAAGAAGACTTTTAAAATTATATACCAGTTTTCGCTGTAAAAATGTGATATCTGCCAAGGGTGCTGTTCCAATAAAAGCCGCGGTATAGTTTACTCATGGCAAGACCTGGAACTGGTGTCGATGTGCAAAATCCTACTTCTAGTCTTTGATTGTAAGTTGGATATCCCTCCAATTCTGATGTTGAGACGATTGTGTCAATGAGTTGTGAATTGTTGGATTCTTTTGTGTTATAATAGATCTTCAAATCATGGCACTCTGTAACAGTCAAAATGCGCACTAGTTGTATGTCTGCGTTTGGTTTCATTTAAATAGTTGTTAAACTTTATTATTATTATTATTACTACTATTACTAATATTACTATTACTGTTATTATTATTATTATTATTATTATTATTATTATTATTATTATTATTTACTACTACTATTATTTACTACTACTATTTACTACTACTATTGACTGATTGTTTATAAAGGATTCCTTTTGTAAAGTTGGAAGTGTACTAACAACCAAACTTTACGAGTGGGAAACTGCGCACAAGGCGAACCTGGAGGAGATGTAGTTCCAGTCGACCTAACTAACCTCGCCAAAACTGCCTAAGTGAAACCTACCGAACGGAGTTAAACCGCCGATGAAGAGCACAGACACAAATTATTTAGAACCTACCCCAAATTTGCTGAAAAGTACATACTTAAAATCTACCTACCTACCAGTGTTGTTTTGATAAATCAAAAATCAAAAATCAAAACTTGAATCAAAACTAATTTTGGGTTTTGATTTTATCGAAAATCAAATCAAAAATCAAAACTCAGACTGCAAAAAATCAAAAATCAAATCAAAAATCAAAACGCGAAGGCAAATTTATCAAAAATCAAAAATCTAAACCTAAAAAATCAAAACCTAGTTTTGATTCAAGGTCGAAATCAAAACTAGGTTTTGATTCAAGGATGAATCAAAACCCAGTTTTGATTCAGCGATATTTAATATATACTTAATTATAATATATTTAAACAGACTTCTTCCGTACAGCTATTTATATTGATTTCTGCCACTGTGTTTGTGTGTGCGCAAGTCTGCGCTGAGTTGTAATTTTGTCATGTGGTTGACGGTCTTGTCTCAGAGTTGACGAGAAGTATTCGTTTCGCCAAAGATCCTTCATTCCACGATATTGACGGAGTTTATGCGGTGGCTGCATTCTCGATCCAAGCTGCTGCTGGTCCGTCAATGTTGAGAACCCGCTTTAGTTCTCCAGGCCAAACAAGAGTTGAATAGGATTTTCCCTCAACCGCGCGCGTTTACTTTTTTGTGCAGTCCGACCCGACGTGTTTTTCCTATGCCGCTCAGCATAGTTGCAAAAATTCAAAATATCCAATTTTGTGCAGTAAATTTCATCTAAATATTTCTGAGTGTTCCAAAAAGGAAGTTTACTATAACATCTGATGGCTGAAGTTACTGTTGCTGTAGTTGCGCTAAAGCATAGGTCAGGTAATAATTTTCTTTCAATGCGATAACGTATTGACTTTGTGTAATTAAAACGAAAATCCAATCATTTTAATTTTTTGATATGTATATAACTACTGCATCTTTGGTATACAAAACATGTTCAACGTATTTGTCAAAGTGTGTGACTCTTCGAAAAAACAGTGTTTGTTGTCGGAAAAGGATTTGTTGTGACCTCTGTTACTGCTTCTAAAGTCGATATTTTAAAAAAAGGAGACATTTCGGAGAGAATTTAGAAGTTTATGTATTTAGAACTGAAACTTGAATGCAAAATCAGAAGCTGATTTTAACTTCAGCAATTGTTTTAACAAAGTTTACTTGCTGCTCTGCTTGTATTGCTTCATATTTATAATAAATTCATTGTGGTTGGAATTTACAATATTTTCAACAAAAACTAATCCGCATCAAAGTCTGACTGTGGCTAAAAAGAGCCACAGCTATTTGGTACAGAGGCATGGAATGATATAACAGGTGTCCCACGAATAATTTTAATTCTGACTGCAAAAATCTGAAAAATTGCAGTATTTCTAAAGTTTCCTAAGCAAGTTTTAGTAAGCCAAATCAGCTTCATTGTGTCCATTTAAATAAGAGGAGAAAGTGCCACTAACATTTTGATAAAAAAGCTAAACTCAAAGAATAAATGAAAGGAGTGAATTTCACAAAATTTGTAAAACAGTAAAATTCTTAATTATTAAACAGCTATATGATTTGTAATTTGACTTTGCACAGAAAATTGATTTCGTACATGCAAACCTGGTTTTCATAAAATCCAGTACCCTGTCTGAAATTAATTCCTGTGGGTCTGACAATATGGACCCGGATCCAACTCTGCTTTATCGTCCTACTGGGAAAGTAAAGTGACAGGGGCCACAAGTATCTGGCAGTGGCCATACGTCTCATAAAACTGTGGATCTAAAAAACTGTACTAAAAAATCAAAAATCAAAATTATTTGAGTTTTGATTTATCAAAAATCAAATCAAAACTGTAGAAGTTTTGATAAATAATCAAAAATCAAATCAAAACTCCGCCAGTTTTGATAAATAATCAAAAATCAAATCAAAACTGCGGCGGTTTTGATAAAAAATCAAAAATCAAATCAAAACTAAAACGTGCGAATCAAAACAACACTACTACCTACCCAATAAATTCTCAGAAAAGCCTTACCTACCGAGTATACAATTCTAATACAAAAACCTAAACTAACAAAAGACACCCTAAAATGGCCCAAAAATGAGACCACATTTACTGTAGAAATATATGCTTGACAAGGGGCGAACCCCGAAAATTGCGTACAAAATTTGAAGCGCAGATGTAGACACAAGTAAATAAGTCCTAGCTAAAATTACTGCAAAAACTCTCAGAAAACAATAGATGATAAAGCACAAGAGTCACTAGCAGAACAATAACAGTACAGAAGCTAACTTAGTCAGATTTAAACCTAAACAATCAGAAGGAATTTTGACATTACTAAGAGAATTTAAAGAAGAATGGAAACTTTAAAGAACAAATCAAAGAATGAATTAAATGAAGCTCTACAGGGTCACCCTGGAGCGACTAAAGTCTAAAGAGGTAACCGCTTTAGACGAATTGTACTGGTAGTAAAGAGCACAGCTAATATAAGTCCCACGCAGAGCAATATGGATAAACGCAACCATCCACGACGAAAGAAAAACAACAGACTGACTGAAATTGAGACGTCTAGAAATAACTAGTTTTAGGCCAGCGTGGAAGAATTTGATTGGATGCATTTAAGACCCCCTTGAAAGATGAGATGCTGGGAGAGGCTTCGAGAGAAAATAGACGTCTCAACAGCGCCACCTATTGACTAGGATGGCTGATACACATACGCATAATTTACACATACACGCACTAAAACTCAACAAGGAGACTTCTAAACAAATTTCGACATACACTTTCAATACAAATTTCAAATAATTTTCCCAATATATTTTTAAACTAAATTGCACACATTATAAATACCTTCAAAATAACTTTCCTAATACTATTTCAATCCAAAATAAATTCAAACATACACACATAATATTTTTAGAGGACTGACGTCACGCCGCCTCATTACACTTTGTTTACACCAACCACGAAATGCAGCTCTGGGATTCAGAAAATTGATGCTTTAATCGGGCAACTATTTGGTTTGCTTCTATCATGCAAGCGCGGTTTGCATAAATGAAACTTTGAAAGTTTGAAAATAATAGGGTCAACATATGGCTAATGTGTACTGCCGTTGTAACTTCTCTTAAGTTTGTACAGTTCAAGTACAATTGCTTAATTGATTCCTAATAAAAACAGAAAATATTGTACCTTCATTTGAGTCAGAATTCTCGCATGCATTACTGACAGTGAACAGCGAGAAGTTTTGACCATAATATTGCCATCTTTTCGGACTTTCGTCGTAAAACTGTAGTTTTGTCAACGTATTTGTGACTAATTCAAACGGTAAGGCTTCTGATAATTCATCCACTAATACAGATACTGGAGCGTATCTTTCTGGATCCACGTTAACAGAGGTTTTCACTCCGTAGCAAAGCAGTCCAGTATTTGTCCAGGCTTTTGCCAGCAGTCGCATTGAGTCAGGTCCTATTATGATAGAGTAGTCACCTGTCAGCCTATTTTTAATTCTGTACAAGGGAGCTCCAGCGAATCCTTTTACTGGGGAAGTAACGCAATATCCAATTGCATCCTTTGCGGCGAATGAAGTATATTCGTTTGGTTCCGTTGTGAATATGCTCCTAGAATCTGTTGTCTGTATACGCCAAATTTCCAGTACTGAACAGCCATCATCTTGTTCTTCCTCTGCACTGCGCTTACTGTGATTATGTGAAGCTATAATTTCAAAAGAAAAATAAGGTTTAAATAACTAACAGTTTCAATTAAATATAAAATGCCGCTGTTTATCAAGTGTTCGCACAGTGCTATCAAAGATATATTTTACTGAGCTCACCGATTGATTCCATCTCTTCTATTTGCTTCTTAAAATGTTTCATCTAAACACACGACTCCGTGAATATTGCAAATAATTGATATCTCTTTATGATGGCCTTTGGTGCCATCAACTTTGAACCATTACTCATTTATTCTTTGTATTTAGATAGGCGACATTACAATTTAAAACTCATTTCCAAATTTTCTGGGCTTGTTCGTTGCAATGTGTTATGGTCATTAGTTTTGGTTTCTCCAGAGTACTGTCACCTGATTATAGAACCAGTGTAATTTTTGAAATGCTTTATATATTAAAGAGTAAATTTTTGCGGGACATTGATTATATGACTCAATACCACTATCAAATAACTGGAGACAACTCTTACTTTTATTAGAAAATTAAATTTTATTATAGAAATATCATGAAATGTGCATGCTCAACCTGACGTTTATCTATTCTTCCCGTAACTAAAATGTTCCGTGGGGAAATTAGTTTTAAAAAGCATCTGCCCACTCTCAACGTTTTAACTTTCACAGTAGATGTTCAAAATCGCTGGCTAAAAATTATGCACATTTGAAAAGAATACACCGCTACGTTTCAAACCTTCCCTGAATATAATTTGGAAATTACCCCATCCGTGTATTTAGTCCACAGGAGGATAAGGGGTGAAAGGGGGGAATTCCCCCCTCCGCGAAGTCGTCCACAAGGGGTCGCGAAATTGCTCCCACAGGATAAAGAAATTGGCCACAAGAGTAGGAAAATCATAGGTTTTGCGACTAAAATTTTCAGAATTTTTCCGGCTTCGCCGGAATTTTTCGCTTAAAATCAAACTTTTCAGCTAAAAACGTCAGAAAAACGCGTTTTGGCTAAAAAATCATTGTTTTTTGTTAAAAAATGGCAAAAATCGCATAAAATTGCTCCCACAAGGGGTACCCAAATTTGCTTCCTCAAGGGTGAGTGATATTTGACCTCCGTTCAGGTATGATTTAGTCTCTTTGGAGCATTCGGTTCGGACTGACACCCTTCGTTTAAGCGTTTTAATGTAGCTGAAGCGATTATCTGAAGGTTTACAGCATAGGAGCTGGCTATATACCATTATGGCAAAGAAGTAAAACCATGTAAGAAAGACGTAATCATAACTATACTGGGACAAGCCGGCTCAAAGAAATTTTCAGTATCGGGGACTGCTCAAAAATACGTAACTGAATGCAAAAAGCTGTTATTTGTTTACATCAGCATTAGTTAGCATATTAAAGTAGTCTAATTTATGCTGTCACTAACGGCCCACAAGGGAATCACTAAAGGGTTGATTATTTTAATCCTTCGAATTTCTTCGCCCTTCCCTAAAAACTGAGTTGTCAATACAAATTGGATAATTCTGTATCATTAAAGAGGACGAATACATTTTTGGAGGTTGGCAATGAGACCGTAAATTTGGAAAAAACATTAATAAAACTCAAACATATGCTTAATTAATGAGGTTAGATATTAATTAGATATTAAACTTAACTCGAATCCCACGAGGGGCACAGGCCAAAAGTGAAATAGCTCACAGTTTTCAAAATGGTATTATGCGTTAGGCCTGTTGTTCATTAATACTTTCATCATTCATTTTATTATTATTTTTCATTATATTTCTAAAAGCTCTAGTACAGAATTAACACATTCAAAAGTAAAAAAGTAAATGCAACCCATCTGCCTTAATGCACAAAACTGAACGATCACATCCAAATACACTTATTACCAAAGACATGACACGGGCATTTTGAAGCAAAAGTGAAGCATTGTATGGATTTTCATTGCATATCGTCACTTGCGGAAAATAGTTACCGTCGGCAGAGCTCATCTAAAACACATCCACTCCAACAAAATATGTGTGGCGAACCATATGTAGATTTTTCTGTTTTCTAAACGTTCAGTTCGGCTTGCGCGATGGATTATATTTGCAACAGCTGAGCAATTTAGATAGAATGCTACCGCTGCGCTTTTGATTAGTCGTTTACTGGGCAGACTTAAACCCAAGGGTGCTAGCTTGAGGTTGAGGTTGTGGTTGATACCAAAGGTTGAACATTGGATTACGTACAGTATTTATTTACTTCATATCTGAAGACAGGCTCAGTCCTAAGACTTCAGTTATCCGCGTGCAGAAGTTTGTAGCTTAAGACGCCTTCTTTCCCAGAAAAGGTTTACCTTACTGAATAACCACAGTTGGTGTAGCACAGCTAATTCTAACCAGATTGAACCTAATACTATTCTTTTGAGTAAGCACTTGCTCAATTCTATGATTGATCGAGAACATCCCAATCATTTCACCGATTATTTGTAACCGTTGCGAGAAGAAGCTTAAAACATTGATGCCAACAAAGTAATCCTTACCTTAACTCTAAGGCCAACCGGCATTGAAAGATACAATTCTGTTCTGAAAGCCAATAGAATTATGCAGAATAGCAACATTATTGCAAATAGAGAGTACCAAACTAGCGCCACAAAAGGACTTCTGCTCCTCCTTGCCAAAGAGACACCATGCAGTTTAGTTCGCACAGCTGGCTGCATGAATGTTGATAAAGCAATCTGGGGAAGCAACAAAACACCATAGACCACCGGCAGAAAAATGCCAGAAGTAGAACCGCGGTATTATTAGAGCCTCTAACCTTCGACCTACTCAGTCCTGAGCTAGTCACAAAGAGAAATTAGCTGACCGGCAAATTTGTGACAAAGCATGGTTTAAACTATTCGTCAAGGGAGTGATTTGCCAACGGGAGTGACGCACAAAATGCAATGTCTTAGGTGGAGTTTATATTACAATTAAGTATAAGTTTAATTTCTATATGTCACTGAATCGAGACAAGTAAAGCAGAAAAGAACAGAAACGGTGCTGGCAAGTGCTCGAGAAATTCGTAAGTTAACTACGCCAGACCACACGAATTCAAATTTATCGAAAGCAGTTTACTTACATTAAATGTTTAGCCACAGCTTGGCTTAGGTGAGAGCTGCGGAAAGAAATGTTTCACGCCAACAGCAAAATCGTTGAGCTCTCCAAGCGTCGTAAAATATGTAAAGCGTGGCTCTCAGTAAAGCGTTTTTTGATAAACCATGCTTTGATAAAAGTCTAGTCTTGCAGTTAGAGCGTTGGACTAGCTGTACAGTCGACGACTTAAACTTTTGAGTAACTTTGCGCAACTTTTTGTTCACTTAATAATTTTATTAGTTATGCGTTTTAAAAATATTTGGGTATTTTTTGGAGAAGTGGTTGAAGTTCTCAACAAAAACAAGATGAACCATTGAATGAAAACTTTAGTCTAAGTTTAGCAGAAAAGGATCGAAACACCTGAAATAACTGTATGAAATTCAAGATTTCTTCGCGTGTCTGAAGCTCTCAAAACCAGACAATGTTCAAAATTTAGAAAAAGTTGAACTTTCTTCAATGAAAGGTGTTTCCTGACATCAAAAATAACTAAGTACCTTTGAATATTTTTACCTAATTTTTTGTTTCTTCTGTGCCACAAACAGCATTGTGGTATTTGCTCAGATTGGTACTTTGGCTAATGGGCACGCTTCTTACGTTATCGTATGCAGACCTCTGCTTTGCAGGTGGAGCTACTCAATAACCGAAACACCCGCAGTTTAAACTTATAAACTTATTAAATATCGCAACGAAATGTGTAAAACTGGAGAATATAGAAATGGTCGAAAATGATCTACTCCACTGGGAAGAAATTCGGCCCAACTATATGTAAAATCATGCATAGCTGATGATTAGTCCATTCGATTGTGCGAACAATTTCAACTTAGGATATTGTGTATGAACTAAATCTTTTTAACAATTCCTGTGGACACTATGTATTTAGGCAAAGGTGATTTCGTATTGAAAACTAATTAGTTGGCGTCAGCATCACTAATTTGCAGAATTAGTTTTATGATAATATATTGGGCACATCCGCACCTTTCATATTATGCGAATTCTGACTGATGGATGGCAGACCAAATACTACATTAGGTTAATTAAACCATGGAAATTGCTTTTAACTGGCAGCGCCATCCATAAAACTCATTCTTCCGATACAATATTTGAACCGGATCACATGGATTAGCACGAATTCGAACGTGATCATTGACTGGGTCTGAAGTCAGAAATGCACGTCCTTTGTTTGCCAGACTGTATTTAAAAAGCTTGAAGAACATCAGCAATTAACCTTATTCACCCAACTCAATACATTCTAATACTTCCTATTCTATTCTCCAGTTTGGAAAATTGTAATTTCAAAACTGCTACAAAACATTGTAAGTTTATTAAGAAGCAAGCCCACACAGGTCAGGGGTCAACGGACAGTGTATAAGTGATGGATGAGTGACACAGGTGCCCGCCGGATACAAACTATCGCAAAGCAACTATTATTGTTGGTTCTTTTGACGGTTCGGTAGGAATGATTTGTAGGAATTACGGAAAATTTTCAGTCTAATTGCATTACGACCATGATCATGTTATTAAACTTTACCAATTGGTATTAGATTGATTAGTAGAAATTTTGCATCTAGCCGGCCTTGACAGATAATGCTGTCAGACTATCTATACATATACAATCCTCTATGCCAATTCCCGAAAGAGAGTCCCATGGATTAATCCGCTAAATCACTACAAATATTTTCTACAGTTTCCTGGATTCTGAACATTTGGTTAGAGTGCAGCACCCAATTTCTAGAATCGTGTTAAGATAAGCATTTAATAGCATATTTAATTAAGAACTGTGTAGCGCTTTTACTCAGCAAATAAATCGACCTTTTGAATAGTCCTACTGGGCAGTTGTTCATAGACAGGATCTGGTGGTTGCACTCGAGTTTGCTCCAATGAGGTCTCCAAAAGTGTGCTTTTGTTTAAGGTAACTTTAAAAGATAATGCAGGACAACTTCTCAAACACCGGTTCCAAGAACTTTGCGTCAGCATCAGTGCTACTTAACCCAACACGCTTTCTTCAACTCTTAACCTATTGTGTCGTTTTTGTTATTTCATATGAGAAGCTGTTCCAGGCGATGTTGCCACCAGTTGCCACGGTACTTGGATGAGCCACATGTATAAGCGATGTGGGATGTTAGTAGCAGTCATTAAGGTAGACTCACGAAAACCACCATCGAGACCACGCAAAGTTTCAGGATATCAAAATCTTTGAAAAGCAACACCCAATGTCATGTCGCCCAAAAATGAAACTTACATTTTAAGACAGACCTCTTTGAATACTTAGATTTCCTTGCTTTTATAATTCCAGATGCAATATTAGTGTTTTCAATACGTATAATAACAAACAAACAAACAAACATATTGTCTAACAAATTTGATAACTTCGTAAGTGGAATTTCTATTATTGTCCCCTAAAACTTTTCCAACAATAGGCGCCTTAGTTTAAGACATATTTCTGCTCTGTTCTTTTATAATTGATATTCGAGATTCTGTAAGAAATTCCAAATGGAAAATTAACTAATTCGATTTAATCAATAGGAAATAATACTTGCAGGTTTATTCTAACGGCAGGTCATCACTTGTGAAACTAAGTCTAACGAAGTTACGACTTAACGAAACTTCCAAACGTTGAAACCTTTATTAGCGATAACAGCGCAAGCCTTGGAAGCTACATAAAATAAAAGTTACAGTTTCTGTTCACAGCTTTCCAATGCACAGAAATAAGATTTCCAACAAGCTGAATATGCTCATCCCCAGAAACATAGACATGAAGTTTCCTAGAGCGCTGAAGACTTTCTCAAGCTAAAATACAATGTGAATCATTACACACAACACGAAAAAATTAAATTGCACAATGTAAAATAAGAAAGGTAGTACCACAGCAAACCATACATCAGTTGGGAATCGAACCTACAACTATCTGCTATCTACAACGATGTTCATATGTTCATATCTACATTCACGTTCAGACAATTAACAAAGCATTGCCGAACCGATCTTTGCTGGGCTAAAACATAGCTTCTGTTGAAAGGTTAGTAAAATAACAGTAGGCGTCTGCCAATGGGGTTATAGATATGCGATTGAGACTTCTTTTTGAAGGACGAGAGCAAGATGACTAGTTACGTAGAAAATAACAAATAAGTATAATACTGACAGTCTGATATAATGCAAGCAAACAAAACGGCAAACTAAATTGACATGCTAACAATGATTCAAACCGGAAAATCCAGTTCCGATTAGATCGTTAGTCAGGTTACAAACAACAGGTTCTGATCTTGCAACTTGAGCGGTAGGCCCGTATGGCGGACCCGTATGATTCCTTCATGGGAGAAGTGGACGTTAAAGAGCTCTTAATCTATTTTTCGTCCAGTGTTGGGCATGGAGTCCCCGGTAGTAGGTACTCCGCGTGACTTACCAGCTGCATTCAATGAGTCATGTATATATATATATATATATATATATATATATATATATATATATATATATATATATATATATATATATATATATATATATATATATATATATATATATATATATATATATATATATATATATATGAGTGGATTTCTGAGTGGCTTCGATCTGGAGTCGTTGTTAGCGGACAACCTTGAAAAATCAATTTTATTCTTCCTATGCCATGGCAGCTAAATGTCCAATTTTACTTCTTGACATTGTTCCACTGTATTGAAAGACATAGACGTGGTACGGTGCACTTTTGGTCCTCAAATGGTTCATGGAGCTCTACTATGGCTATGCAAAAGGCGTTCTCCTTCAGCTGTCATGTAGTTTTCGAAAACAGTAGTTGTAAGGTCACTGACCCCCCGTCGAGACTAGCGCGAAGTAAGTTTATTCGAGCTAGAGAGCTTATTACTGCGAGGCGGGACGCAATTTTTTAATCTAGCATTTTCATAAAAGACTAATCCAGACTCCAGAGTAGGGGTAGTCCACCAGAATTGGACCCCGCGTGAGTGACATTTCTATACAGATGGCACTAACTCAGTTATTTCCCCTAGACAAGTGGGAAGGAATTGCTATAAATAAAGGTCTTCACAACTTTCACTTCAATTCTCTGAACTAGTCATGTTGTTAGTAAATAAAATCATAGAAACATACCTGCAAATGAAAAGAACAAAGATTCAGTGTTCTAACTTCTGCAGTGTCTGAACAATTCATTTGATTACAAATTCTTTCAAATCCCAACATTAAATTTAGTCTCCTGTAGTACCGAGAAAGCCAATAAAGTACCGAGTGGGACTCAAAAGTACCGAGTGGGACTCAAAAGTACCGAGTGGGACGATTATTGTTTAAAAATTGGGAAGTACCGAGTGGGACTGAATTTTATGGTAAAGTACCGAGTGATACACAATCAGACACAGCAGTGAAACAATGAAGTCAATAAGTGCGAAGAATTAATACAAAATATAGTGAATGGTTGATTTTAAAAGTTTAATGTAAAACAAACGAATTGGGAATTTTAGAGAAACGAACAATTGCTACATTGATGTGCCAAAATACACTTACAATCATCATAAAAGTGTTGTGTTAGAAAAGGTGGTTGTGTAATAAATTCATTACACTTATGCATCTGATTCATTAATTGATTCGCAGAGTCGATGATGAAAACGAAATTTAGTGTGACTTAAGCTTGAGACTAATGATGAAATCGGCCCGTGGTCTTAGGTAAGCTTAGCGCGACCGTATCTCGGCACTTTAGTTGGCAGAGCGAACGCTTATGGATCGAAGCTGTGGATTCGAGTGCCACTGCAGGTCTGACTTTTCCTGGTACCTGAACTTCTCCTGTCTTTATCACAAGCACACTGTCAACACAATTAATGAAGCTTAAAGAAGGTTTGATGCACCCAACTACGTTAGCGAAGACAAGCGCTGAACTATGAGATTCAATGAAAGGTTCCATGGCGAGAAACGCTTTTATGTCCTCAGGTTCATTTGAGTGAAAGCAATAACTGTTGAGGAAGAAGTGTTTACCTCAACGGCCCAGACTGGAGAAATTCTTATTTTTCTAATGTATCAAGAAAGTAGTAAACGGACAGACGGACACAGACTCATGCATTGTCGAGAAATGTGATTGGATAACTGATAAATAAACTTGTGTAAAGTTAGGCTTACGCAAAGCCAGTGCTTAAATCTAGGTTTACATAATGAAATTCGTAATTTTATTTCAAATCAGAACTTTCATAAGAAATTTGCTGTAAACGTTCCAGTTTATTCTAAAAACCTATTTGCAAACATTTTTGCATTCTGAATTCGAGCTTTACTTATTGTTCCACAACATTTTTACCCCAGGAAACTTGGAACGAAATCAAATTGGAGTTTTCCTAAGAAGTTGCAAAAAGCTTATTATGGACTATTAATTTTAGTTTTCCCATAAATATGCCCAATGTGATATTTAGACCAGCAGTAAGCATAAGAAAGAGTTTTGAATATTTTTGGCATTTTAAATTCTAACCATTGGAATTTTCACCTGCAATTCTTATACCGCCGGAGGCTGTATACTTGTAATGGGTTGACCCATCTGAATTCATATGTTTTGCATGTAGACTGCTTGGCGCGGAGGATTTCCGTCCTATCTTCAACACATGTCCCTGTTACGCAGGTTTTTTGCCCAACAATTTTTCTACGATTTTGCAATTTTTAGAGCATCATTACAGTCAATTTAGTTAATTTTCAGCGCCCTGTAAATTGTTTTGCACACGATCACTCTCCGCCTTTTCTCATATCACCGAAAATCGGGCGTTATTTGCCTGTCACTTGATTGGCAGAGGTTTAACACATCAATAAATAGCTACAACTGATATTACAATTTTCGTGTGCAAAGACTGATTTTGCGCTTGCACTGTATTTATTTCATTAGTGTTTGCTTTGCTTCAGAATTTAGATAAAATAAATTGTTTAAAATAAACATATATAGATAAATGATAACTTTCTCTCTCACAGTTTACTCGATAAAATCGCTATAGTCAGAGTAGTGTAGTGGCTAGGGTGTCCGCTTGGCACTCTTTCGGACACAGATCGAATCCTTCTTCCGATATAATTTTAGTTTCACAATTGGCAGTGGCAAATGGCAATAAAATACTCTCATTCTTTTGTCTCAGAAACGGTAAATGTCGTGGAGTTGGAACTAGTCAGAAGCTAACGTCACCGTACACTAGAACAGTATGATGAAAACAAACAAAACGTTGAACACATAAATCCCAAACTCTACGGCCACGGCGGTATTATTGTTACCTTTTAAGGGGTAACTTGTTTTTAATTTTAAGAGTATTAGAACCAGGGAAATTTCATACGGCTGATTTTTACACAAAATTTTAATGTCTTTAAGTCTATAAAATTTTCCCACAAATCAAAAAATATTTACAAAGTGCTGAGAACATTTTTGAGAAATACTAAAAAACTGAATAACCGAAAATTGTTATCAAAACTTAATAATACTTATTTCATGGAAATTCATAATCCTTTTGCTAAATTAGAAATGTTGCTGTATTAACTCCTTCGACAATTCTTGGAAAAAGCCTAATAATTTTAACTCCAATTTATAAATTTCGCTCCGCAGAAAAGTTAGAATTTGGAATACAAAAATGATTGTAAGTACTTTTTCTTATAATTTGGAATGTTTAGAGCAACTTTTCAGAAATTTCTTATGAACGACATGATATTTCAAGAAAAGCAAAATCCTGAAGCAGTAATGACTGAGTATACATAGGACAAAGCAACACTTTCTTGCCGGAATAAAATTGCTTAATTGTAGCTGATGCCTGAAGAATCTGTTTCGTTAATTTTATAACGCAAACAGGGCGCATATTGAATGTCGATTAGCGTATTGTTTAGATATTGAAATATAGACATATCGACAAAAGATGTACCTTGTCGGTGCAGCTGACAATACAGACGGTACTATTAAACAAACAAGCTATTGGTGCTCTATCAAGCTGTAATGGATTTTACGCATGGGTTAAGTGCAAATCACAGTTTTCAAAAACTTTTTGAAACAAACAGGTGGACTAAACGTTTACGATGCAAAAGTTTCAAATAGTGGCAATAAGTTTTGTCAAGACTGTTCGCTTTTGGCCATAGCCATTCCAAGTCGGTTATGCACTGAATATAAGGACGACTTAATTGTGACCCGAATGGAACCACAGTATCTGTGAGGTATTCTTTAGCGTCTACTCTTTAGTGTCTAACTTTCAGAGTCGTTTTACTTCTGAGAGTAAAGATTATGCAGCATCATATAGCCCATGGCATTCTGTTATTATTGTTCAACTTCAACTGCAATGCATAGCAACAGATATGATCTATAAGGACTCCAATGTGCCATTTTTAAACCAGTTTTGCTCTCCTTATGCTAACAACAATGATTTGTACATTCGTACAACTAATTTGCATAAAATTATGTCAGCTGAATTCCTAAAGAACTGAGTAACATGTGCATTGTATACACAGTGACATAAATTACATTGCTTGTGTGTAAAGTCTGCTTCAAACCGATTATAGTAGACCTGCTGCGCCGAGGCGCAGCAGGAAAAATTAAACGTTATACTTACTGGAAGCTTTGCCTTTTCTGTCATCTCAATTGTATCCAGGTTGTGGAAGATTATTTCCAACAAAATGTACTCGCTCCTGCAAACAAAACCTCTAAAACTATGAAAACAAGATTCATAAATATTTTGCTAGTAATTAAAGTAATAATAGTGATCATAGTAATAAAACCTATGTTGATTCAGCTTACACCTTTGCCTTACTTGCTTACTTTTCCTACGCACATACATCACCCCCCCTCCCACACACACACAAATCGAAATCTCGGGGGGAGGGGTACCGCCTGAATGTGTTTATATGCGTTTGAACTAAAACCCATCTGATTGGCTAATCGCTTACCTGAGCTCAAAATTACATGCAAAATGTACCTCTCTGAGATCTCGGAGGGTGTCCCGCTTAGCATTGTAGCATTGTTAAGCATGTGTTTATATGCGAATGAACTAAGATAAATTTGAAAATTTGATTGGTCACCATAGCTTGAGTACTATAGCTTGCGGTGGCGTCCAGCGCTTAACGCATGCTTAACAATGCCAAGCGGGACCCCCTCCGAGATCTCGGTGGGTACGCTGAGCGATTAGCCAATCAGGTGCATTTCAGTGCCATCACATATAAACATATGGTTGACAATGTTAACCTGTACCACCCCCGAGACTTCAACCCTAATGTGTGGAGGATCTCGGAGGCGTAATCTGGCTGAGTGTCCCGCTCGTGCTATCATAGACTCTTGATATATATATATATATATATATATATATATATATATATATATATATATATATATATATATATATATATATATATATATATATATATATATATATATATATATATATATGTGTGTGTGTGTGTATGTATATTTATATATATTTCCATATACGCATATGTATATAATCGATGCCACTTGCAAATAGCTGGGGATCCTTTTTAGTTATTATGAAACCGCTCTTCGTTGTAAAGAAATTTGCTAAAATGTAAGCGCAAAATGGATTTCGCCTACCCTTCCCAACTAAAACAGCAATCGGAGCAAAAGGTCCCTGGGTGTTTTTGTGTAAAACACGTTAAGCGGCAACAATCTAGCTTGCATAGTAAATGCTCCACATTCGCTGGAAAAAACTTGGTCATGATTTTGCAAAAACATTTTCATGATAGCAGCGTACGGGATAACATTTAGAAGATTACAATAATATGAATAATCGGCCTCGACTTCAAATTGACACCCTTAGTTAAATTTTACGGCTTTCATAGCTCAAGAAATGGCGGATTATTTGACTGCTGCAAAACGGACAAGTTGTCAACGAAAAAAGAAAATAAGCTATATCTTACATTCGAGAAAAGCTAGAAAGGTGCTTCAAAAAGCAAAACTGCAGAGCTCAAAAAGATCTTTCAAGTGAAGACAAGCATAGCTTTGCAGCTACTGTCTAATCACAAATATCGGCAAAAACGGCCCTGAACGGGGACGTCGAAGTTTTGAAGAGAGATTGAACGGAGGGTATTAGAATGCTTAAACAACTTATTTTGGGAAGTTCCCTCAAATTCCATCTTGATTTGAGCAGCCCATAATAGGTGCCCAAAAGGGATCACCACTTTAAGCTGAAACAGACAAATCGCAAAAGAAAAAACTATATCGCTGCGTAACTTTTCGCAAATAGTTTTTCGCATTGCGATATCGTTTTTTGCGTTGTGGTATAGCAAACTATATCGTAACGCACAGCGGATCGATGGAGGTACACCGGATGCAATATAGCCCAGTTTATGGAAATATAGATATATTATCATATTACCGTGTATGTGGTCACGCCTATGTAGTTAGGTTGCCTGTCAGAATGGCTATGTGATCACTTTTTGCCCGTTGACAACCACATAAGACTTTGACATAAGAGAATTGAACCATAGTATGTCTTTTTCTTAAGGTCTCTCTTCTAGGCTTAGGCTTAGATAATTAAAGGCGCATTTTCAACTTAGCCTCCAACTTGCCAGCTTAGCCTCCAATTTGCTTTTATTACATGGTAGTCCAACACACTTAACCGTAAGCTTTGTGGCTCTAAAGCGTAGACGTTCACATCGACCCGTAGTCAACGTACCTGTATTTTTCTCTGCATTCATTATCCAAATCGTCACAGCCGGGTACCTACGACAGTTAAATTTGGATTTACTCATCGTACACAGGTTTCTGAGTAAAGTAAAGACTACATTTATTTCTTAAGCGGTGTTGAATAAAATATAATAAATTGCGTATTGCTTACCGGGTGAACTTTTGCCGGCCATTTTGCCCTGGTTATTGTTGTTTCGTATGCTGTGGTGCTGAAAGAAGGTAAGCAACCAAAGTAAGCAGTATACCGTATACTGACTGCAGAGAAGTTGTGTGAGAATTTGTAGAAAAAATTCGCTGACACAAGAATAAGCACTGAAAACTCTAAGTTTGATTTCGTCATACTTGACTATCCAGAATTGCAACTATTTCCACCAAGTCTACCGTTTAGTAAGGCTTAGTTCAATGCAGAATTCTTCCAATGATTTTGAGCGCTTTGAGTGCTTTGTGATTTTTCTTACTCCTAGCTTTATGTAGTTAATTCATAATTAACGAATAGAACAGTACATTTTTCTAATGCTTTCATACTTTATTACTTTTAGCACTTTTCATGCAACTACATACTACTGCTGTTTCGAAGTTCAAGGCGTTTCTTGCATTCTTACCGTATGGCGGTATTGAAAAAATTTCTTTACCTTATATGTTTGCGTTAATACTTCACTAAGAAAGAGTGACCAAACTGAATTCATGTAAACGAGAAAATCTGTAGTAATTTTAGCCTTTTTGGGGGACAACTTCGGAACTGATTGCATCAAACAATCCGCTTACACTATTTCTAAGAGAATTAAGGCGTACAAATGAATGCATGAATGCAATGAATTACTGAAGGGTTTTTCAGAAATTTTAAGCACATCTATGACATGGTACTTAAAGTATTCATGCAGTTGCTAAACCTGCATTCCTGCGCGCAAGCGGAAGACAGTGACTTTTCTGCGGGAAGCTCACGTAGATTCTTCTCCAGGCATATTACTAAAATAAGTAAGGGAAACTTGAAACAGTCACTACGAGCTAGCTTCGTGTTAAATGCAATCTAAGCAGATTAGATTGCTGATGCTTTCTGACTTTTAAGGTGAAAATAATAAAAACAAGTCCAAAATAATAATTGTACAACCAACGCGATTACTTTGGCTTTCCATTGTGCAAGGAAGTATTCCGTGACGAATGGGATAATGAGGGTAACCACAGCCGCATAATTGAGTAAGCCAATTCTGCATAGTTTGTTTTATACAATCCTGAAATGATTAATGAATGCTAGCAGACATATTGTAATAACAATTGTGTCATTCTTCTCATATCAATTTTTCTTTGTGACTAACATTTAGTCTTAACTGATTTTATCATATTTGACTTTAGATTTGAAAGCTTCATTTTCACTGACTCGTGAAAACCTGCATAAGGGCTGAAATCGTGGCATAAGCAAGTTTGGACTGGGCCAAATTCGGCTTCAGTGACTTCAACACAATGAACGCTTAATCTAGTTATAACGTTGTTGGTGTTGTTATTATCATTATTGCCGGGCTTCCCAGAAAAGAGGCTGCTATTTGAGGGCTCTAACCTTTGTCTCTCCCATCAGTCATAGCTAGTATGACTCTCGCTTCGCCGCCTGAATGCTGTCCTAGAACGGGAAGCCGGAGCAGACACCTTCTTGGCCTTTCGGCTCCAGTAGTAAGACATCCATTAACTGCTCATACGCAAGGTAAAGGAGCACAGCATCTTTTGACACTCCAAGCCCCTAGGGCAGATGGAGTGGGATCTGAGACAAACCCGGAAGGCTGTGTGATTCGTTTTGAGTACATGACTCATTTGCACCCAGCACTTCCTCGCAGGAGGTTGGCGAATCACATTGCATACGTGCTGGTATATCCCAAATCTCAAGGGGGGGGTACCGTACACCGGAACTCCGCGAACTACTCCTGACGATAAGTGGATTAAGGATCTGTAGCGTGCACTATCCCCAGCAAGGCAGCATATGGGCCCACCAATTTAACTCCTCATCCGACCGGCGTAGCAGTGACCTAAGTTTCTTGCTCAAGGAAACAACGTAACGTCATTATGGCTAAAGTGGGAATCGAGCCTCGGACCTTTGGATCCTAAGTGCAAAGCCTTAGCCATTCAGCCACACAGTCACATGTTAGAACGTCAGTTACAACATCAGAACAACAATATGAATAAGTTGATATTTAATCTTAATTTTATATTTGTGTAATTCTTGACAAATTTTACTCTTGACAACTATTTTGCTGAAGCGTCTGTTTTTCAATTCCTCCACAAAATAAGGCTATCATTATTACGCTTTCTTTCCCAGGACCGGGAAAGCAATCACATGGCGGAAAGTTTCGAGTTGAACCAATCGTAGCATCTTACACAGTGTCTATTCTACAAGGCGGTGATTTCCTTTGAGATACTATAGGTAGCGCACAGCCGAAATCAAGTACAAATTTGACGAAATTTTCCAAAATTACTTTTTAGCGTTCTAGCACCCTTTGCGCAATCCTGCTTCGAAAATTCGCGTTTCCGTCGGGGTATATTTAGCCGATTTCTGACAGCTAGCTAGCAGTTGTATAGCTATAACCTTACTCATTCGACAGACCTCGTTATGCCCTAGTTTTTTATTTTCTGAAGCAGTTTTTAGTTTTTTTAATCGTAAGATGTATCCAACTTTCTCATTTTGGCGTCACAAACTTGTCACTTTGCCAACAAGAATTTCTGTGGCTGTAATCACAATATCAGAAATATCACATATATTCCAGAATCACACGATAAAGAAACAACAACTCCGGTTAGCCCAGTGTTCGTCAGTAATAATTTAAAAATGGTCCGTGTTGTTCTAGATAATACAATATTTTGCGCAGTATACAGACAGACATGAAGCCTCAATCTCCATCAGGCATGCAGAACCTTATACGCCAGCTCCACATTTCCACAAACTTACGCTGTTGAAGTGACTCAGCCTGAATTAGGCTAATACTTTCGGAATAACTCATGTGTGTAGCACATGTATACCTTCAGAGTGAATCAGAGGAAGTAATATCCGCAATCCTTTTATGCTCGTAAATTTAGTCAAGTTATGCTAAATCTTACGGTTTCTGGGCTTTGGGGACCCCTGTCAACAATCGACTTTGTACAGTTGCTGTAAGGTTGGGGCAACTTTGTGGACTGATGCTGAAACGAATGATGATATGATATTTGCAGTGTTATCAATGTATATGCCGTATATGTCTGTTCAGGTGATTGGTTTTTCGAGTACTGATATATTGGTTGTGATTTAAGGGGAGGGAGCCGACGGGATGTGATTTCAAAATTGGGGTCCGGTTGATTAATTTTTGTTTCTTTGTAGTCAGGGTTCCTGCTATCTTTGGCTTTGTGGTTTCGCAACGGATTTTTTTTTTGCATTGATTTGGCATTATTTCCTTGTTGTTCATTACAGTTGGCGGCTATTGCTGTGCTTAATTGCTTTGTTGGTATTTTGTTCTGTAATAGCTTCTTGTGATAGTTATTTTGAGTAGTGATTTTCACGATTTTCGCATTTTGTTTCCTGTCGGTGCTAGCCTTACGACCCCTCGTGTTCTAAGCAGCTTTGGTCGGATTTGTATGTATCTAACATGTGGTTGTATTTATGCAGTACGTATGCAATACTTGTTCCTTTTGTAGCTAGCACGTACGTTGTATACTGTAATTGTAACCTGATGTTATGTAGGTAGCTTTTGTATAGTGGTTTGTAGTAGCTATGTGTTGTAATAAGTAATTGCACTGTGAATACGTAGAAGTTATGTTAATGTATGTAATACTGTAGTAGGTAGTAATACGTAATGTCGAAAATGTCTCGATTAAGTTCCGAGTAGTTTTACCAGCGGCCGCATTGTGTACTTTTTTACTCTTACCTAATTTTCAAACAAATATTTTTACCCATATTAGTACTTAGTTTACCTGTGGGTAACCCCGTTTTATCTTTTCTGTAACTGTGTGAGCTGTGAAACCGTCCGAGGCTGCCCGGGGCCAAAAGAGGGGGTATTATGTGAAGTTAGCACCGACAGGAAAGATATAAATTATTTCTGAGATGCTAAGCCTAAGCAAGTTTAGATATAAATTCTAACAAACGGTCAATGTTTCTCGTTTCTCTTGACCAAAATTCGTTGGTCTGATTAGCTAATAGTTGATATTCGCCATATTGGGTAGGTTCAAGTGCAGTTGTGGGTGTGAGTTGATCAAGAGAGGTTGGGTAACAATTGTTAGGTTCGAGTTTGGGGAGATTGATTTCGGGTTTTTGGGTAGTTCCTTTGTCGCAGAGTCGGCTTTTGCCGGGCGTTTTGTCTGTGTTTTTGTGTTTGGATAAAGTCTCTACTTTCGGTTGAAATTAATGTTTGCTACTAATTTTGTCATCAAGTCTTGCCGAAATTATAATAAATCGTTGTAATCGTTTCGTCGAGTTTCAGTTGGTCAGGGTCGAACAGTTCTCCAGCATCGCACACCACCGGTATTCACCTGTAACTTAGTCTTATCCTAGTAGTTAAAAGTCAGGCAACAACATTTTACTAAGATTCGTATAGTCAAACTTCACAACAGACAGACATGAAGCCTCAATCTCCATCAGGCATGCAGAACCTTATACGCCAGCTCCACATTTCCACAAACTTACGCTGTTGAAGTGACTCAGCCTGAATTAGGCTAATACTTTCGGAATAACTCATGTGTGTAGCACATGTATACCTTCAGAGTGAATCAGAGGAAGTAATATCCGCAATCCTTTTATGCTCGTAAATTTAGTCAAGTTATGCTAAATCTTACGGTTTCTGGGCTTGCGGGACCCCTGTCAACAATCGACTTTGTACAGTTGCTGTAAGGTTGGGGCAACTTTGTGGACTGATGCTGAAACGAATGATGATATGATATTTGCAGTGTTATCAATGTAACTATAATGTTAGAGATGTTTGCAATATGAATGTTAGCAATACGAATCCTGGTTCCTTAGAAATAGTACCACTAATACTACAGACAATATCACGACACTAGTTGCAGTTCCAGATGAAAGTCTACACTGTAAAAAAATTCCTAGCTGTTATCTATTTTTGATGATCCCTTTTGTTATTCAAGAAAAATAGATAATAGTTATCAGATATAAAAGATATCAGCTAGCTATTATTTCGGGATTGAATGAACATCTAGAAAATTAGATAACAGTTATCTAATATTGCTGGCCAATATAAAGTATAAAGGAGAAAAAAGATTTCCTACTGGAACCTCCCGTAGCGCAGTGGTTTCTTACTGCGCTACAAGTGGAGGATCATGTCAAGTCTAGAGCTTGAACAAAAAATAAGCTCTAGTACCGTATTTCAAATATCCCTCCTGGGCAATTTACCGAGATTGTCAAGGGGTGGCCGCCTGTCTGGTGGGGCTACCACAGCACCTCCATTACGGTGGACGTAATGGATGTTCTGATAGCCTTGTAGAACACCTCGGGTAATTGCTATGGCAATTATTCAGTGTCAGCATCCCCTTCCCTCAAAAATGCATACGTTAGCTGGCACTACCCCTAACCGGAGCACCGACTGGGGTGAGGTGGCTGTAAAAAAAATTCCTACTGCTTCTGTTTACAGAAAAGTGAAGGCAATCTTTTTTTGGCCATTACGTACCTTTGGCGGTACCGATGGAAGAGTCTAAGCCCAATAATAAAGGGTTTATATCCCTTCTTATTGGAAGCCATCCAATTCAAATGGATAGTGTAGGGGATGAAACCCTTGTGCTAGATTCACGATGACAGACCGTTTATTTGCAGGTTGTTGTCGAAGGTGTGTGATGTCCAGACCTCAGTAAAACGATTTTGTGGTTATTTGATGACTAGAACTAAATAGTCGCTCGCTCAGAGCATAAGAAGAATCCCTATACTAAGAAGTTATTTATTCGCATATCAAAATAAACCACGAATAATTTCCAAACAAGAATTCAGCTCAAACCATAAAAGTACAAACGGAAACAACACCCACAGAATGGCAGAGACGACCTACTCTACGGACCAACTATTCACGACGCCGACAATACCCCAACTGAACTTATTCCGCCATCTTGAACTGGTTCATCGTTATGAGTCACGTTTGAGCCATCAAATTAGCTAACGATAATTTTACATTGATTATTCATGAAACATTTCAATTTAGATTGAAACTTATCTACCGTATACTTAGGCTTAGCTCACGTGTACTTCCTATATTCTACAAAATACCCCCTCTTTCCGCCGCCCGCCCCGGCGCGGCGTGTCCACCGAATTAGTACAGGGGTTAGATCAATTTTAGCTGCTAAAATTCTCGATTGCGCAATCTAGGTTAAAGGTTAGAAGGTAAAACAAAGTTACGAAAAGCAGAATAAAAACGTTGACACACTGCCACGTATCCGGGCAGACTTTTCGTGCCACCAGGCACACTACCAACTATTAGGTGCCTTTTAAGCGAAACTAATCGGCTGCCCCCGATCAACCCACTGGGGGAAACTATCCCCGACCAACAAAAACAACAAACATATAGACAAAACTACCGCACCGGAGCGAGCAACACAAGACGAGGAGCAAGCATAGCACAGAGTGCCAACCCAACAAGTAAGACTCAAAACGATCCTAACTAAGAAATACATACAGATGAATTTATTATGCATCAAAACAAAAAAAATAAACACAAAAGTTAAGTATCGCAACAAAACAAGGCACTATATATGGGCCACAACTCACAAGTGAAAAAAATTAAAGTTAGTCTTTTAAAAGCTGCAAAAATTAATGCCACCAAGATAAGCATAAACATCAAAACAAACAAAACACCACAGAACTGGAATGCCAGTGTTCGTTGGAGTGAAAGGGAGGGGACATCCGTCGGCTCGGAATCACAACATCGGCCAGTCCAAACAGGCAAACCACAGCGGCTCAAGCAACCGCAGACCACCAGGTAGGCACCAGCCTAACAGTCCAAACACCATGATTCCATGGCAAGGCCAAAAACCAGGTACAGGCAGAACCAAGCTCCAGGGCACGCCAAATGGAGGCCCGAGCAGACAAACCAGGACCAGAGGTCCAGCCAAACCAAGAACCAGGCCAACACCCAGGCCACACAGAACCTAAGGCGGCGAACGCAGGCTACCCAAAAGCACCGAAAGTCAGCAGAGCCAAACCACGTGGCCAGACCAGAACAGCCGATAAGCGCCCAGCAAGGCACTTCCACGGGGCACACTCCAACGGCACAACCCACGGGGGGGCGGGGAGGTCCAAAGACACGCAAACAGGCTAGAACACACAAAAAACATATAAGCAGTATATATATGGCAAAATAACATAAGGCAAGAACTATGAAAACAAAAATTAAACTGACAAAAGCACCGATTTTAAGTCCCGACTATATCCGTCAAAAAAATAAAATGTAAAACCCGCAATTAGAAGACAACCAAAAACGTGGAAGTAGCATACATTAAAAATTCCATGAAGACCACAACTCAGAGGAGCCCCAGAAAACAGGGTTATCCAGGCGCCCAGCCGGTTTCCAGGCCGGGAGCCGGACCGCCCGGCCACGGGTACTCCATGTTTAAAATGCTACGAAAACTCATATCAAAGGAATACGAAAAATTAGTATCATAGAAATATAGGAACAGCAGAAACCTAGTATCACACCCTGGAGGACTATACCCTCGGAACAGCCTGATTTCAACAAGTTCCGGACCAACGGTCCGCCAGAAAGAAGCCTTAATTAAGGCCAAATTTAATCTAAAAATAATCAAAATTTATGCAAGAAAACAAAAATTTTGTAAGCAAAACTAACTGAGTAGATTTTAGCTCGTGAAAAGAAAAGAATACTTTAATCTAAGATGGAAAACAAGAAATTTGAGATACCCAGAAAAATCAACATAAATACAAGGAAATAGAACCGAAACCAGGGCAAGGGTATACTCCTCCACGACCAAGCAAACTTTAGAAAAAATTTTTCAGTCAAAGTTTAGGAAAAGACTTTCAAAACAACCAACAACAACCAAACCCCAACGCCAGACCTTACTGCGGATAAGCCTCCGCGGCCGCATTCCGGTCTTGCTCCTCTCTATATTCCCACAATGACAGAACCTGAACACCCAGATCAGGGAAAAGCTCAGCCCGCAGGAGCATCAAAACTTTGCCCATCCAATTTTGGTAATCTGTTGTGCCCAACTTAGCCAACATGGGGTAATCGTGGGGACCCATCTTTTCCGCCACAGGAGCGGACTTGCCGATACCCCAATATCGGTTAGGTGTGGCTTCGACCAAAATACGCACCCCTGAAGCGCGGAGCCACACGTCGAAAGGCTTACACACCTGAGCTTTCGCCCGGAGAATTTCCAGCATGAGCATAGCTCGCATGTGGTTATCCGGAGCTTCCCAGATATTACGGTATTGCACCACGCGGGCAAACCACCCCTTCCCGTAATGTTTCGCCGCTTCCATGGCCTGAAAGGGACACTCCAGACTGGCCAAGTAACGGCCCGGCTCCAGTAGGCCAAAATGGATGAAAATCTTTCCAAACTGGTAAGCCAGTTCAGAAGCCTGAAACAACAAACCCCAGATTTCCAGGTATTCCGGCTGAGGCTTCCCGTCATCGTCGAGCACCTCGATCCTATACATGTTAGACGCCGGAGAACTCGTGCCTTGAAAGGCCTTGACTGCACCGTACCGCATGACCGCATCCGAGGCCATAGCCGGGTGACGGATACAATCCTGAGTGACCGACTGGACCAAGTGCACAAAACGAGCCGACTTATCTTTCCAATACGTCAACGACTCCTTATACGGCTGAAACATCGTCAGGGAAGGATACACCCGTAAGAAAGGGACGAACTGCGCAATGGCCGCTACTGAGGCCAAAGACTGCACAGGCCCCGTCCCTACGAGAGTAACCGGAGGAAAAACCACTTCCCCGTCCCGTGCCAGAGCCGGAAAGGAAATCGCACACTGCCAAGCATCGGCTCTCTCAGGTGGAAAGATCAGGTCAGCGTGCTCTGGAGGTGCCGGAATAGGCTCGTGACTAATTTGGGCGCCTCCAGGAAATAGCACGCGGATCGTATGAAAATAGCGATCCAGAACCGGTTCTGGGACCGCAAACGGCGCAGATTGCCCCGTGAGCCATTCCATCCAGTAATCGTACGTAACTCGCCAGTAAGGATTTACCCCCGGCGGACCCGATTGAGACCGCACGTCCGGAAGATGAGTCACCCGCCAGTGGCGATCCGACCAAGGCCGAAACGGAACTACCGTCGGTGAAGCATCCACTAAGCGCTGGATCGTTGACGCCGCATAAGAGGGTAAGGTCTGCGTGCCCACAAACGGGGGCGACGGAGCCAACCTATCCTCAGGTAACCCAAATCGGTCTTCCCCCGGAAAAATTTGATAGAGGTCCATACCATCTTGGAAATGTCGACGTCCCCCAGGCCCATGATCAGGAGGGTCGACCTTAAACGGACCCATAAAAGGATCAGAAGGGAAGGTTGCCGAGGAATCCACCGGCAACGGGGTCAAATTTCCCCGCACCGCAGAACCCGGACCCACCACAGACAAGTTGCTCACCACCTGATTAAATTGAGGCGACAGTATATGGCCGAGGGGCCAAACGATAGAGTCGTTGAGAATAACTGATGGCGGAGACGGCAAAACATAGGGGGGAACCTCCATCGTTGCGGGTTCACCCTGTACAGCCTCTACTCGAGAGGACGTCCGCGGCTGAGGAGCAGGCCGGGGAGCACCCAAAGGTGCCGCATCACACGGGGCTGCCCCCACCGAAACCGAACGGGACGGGCGCGGCGCTTCCGAGCCGGCCTCTCCGGGGGTCGAGAGAACCCGACCCCAGGACAGATCCATCCCCTCCGGAAACGGGGAAGGGAACTCCCGCGGAAACAGCACCTTCATGAGGTCCACCACCTGCATATCGCCCTCCGCCATCACCTGAAATGCCACCTCAAAAGCAGTCCACGGAGGACTCCGCCAAGCCTTTGCATCAAAAGATCTACTGGAAACCCATACTGGTCAGCAAATCAAACTGATGTGGCGATTCCACTTGGGGAATGCGCTGCCAGAAGGCGTCTGAAAAATAGAGGCGGGCAACGCCCGTATAATTTCCGATCCGAGGTAACGGCTCCTCCAGCCGCGGTGCTGTACGCAATACTTCACGCCACCCCGGCCGCTGCGTTGAAAGCGTCGGTTGATCCGGCAAGGACCAAATACGAGACAGCTCGGCCGCCAGCGCCGAGGGCTGGGGCAACGATTCTTGACCCGAAGATGTTTGTAGAGCTGATGTCTCAACAGTAAGCTGATCTCGTTCGCTCACAGTCCCGACAGAAGATGTCGGCTGAGGAGGGACAGCAGGCGGCTCAGGAGCCGGAGGTGCCTGCGGCTGTTGCAGCATGGCCGCCTCCGCCGCACCCACCGGCTGTCCCACCACAGGATGTAACAAGTTAGCCCCACCCGAATTTTGGACCGTCTCGATCAAACCCCGGACAAGCACAGCATCCATGTAATAAGCACGATAGCCTTCTGCCGAAGCATCAGGATAAACCATAAGGCCCATGGAGGCGGGAGGACGTACTGGGCACGGGGCCGATACGACCGGGGGCATCCCCACAGGCTGCAAAACCGGCGCACTAGGAGCCGGTAAACGAGCCCGCGGAGGGTGCACCCAGCTCGGCACCGGTCCCAGCAAGCCGCCCCTGTCCCCACTACAGATGGACGTAGGGTAGACACCCCCCACTGTGCGGAACGTGAAATCCGAAGAGGACCCAGTCGGCGTGACTCCCTGGGATACGGCGCATTCCGAACCGTCTAACCCAGGGGAGGCCACAGACGGGGCCCCAACACCAGAAAGAGCCGCCTCAGCTGACTCAGCCGAGACAACCACCACCGGAGAAGAGTGATCGGCCGGAGGAAGAAATCCTGATTCCTCTTGTATCATCTTAACCGGAGTCTCAGGAAGCACATCCGGTGGCTGAATGGAATAAGAGTAGTCTGACGTGTCCATAGCCTGGGCCTCCGGGGACTGATCGGTAGAACAAGGACGGTTACCAGCCCCGTTCACTCCCGACGGCCCCGGCTAGCCAGCGACAGCCACATCGACAGGCCGAGACATCTCCTCCAAAGTCTCAACCACTGTTGATGTGTCAACGATCTGGTCATAAGTCGTCCGAGACTGCTCCGTAGACAGCCCGGTAGCTGTAGTCGTCAATATAGACTCCTGAGACCCCTGCCAACGCACTCGCTTCGGATCAGGACTTCTCTCCGATGGCAAAAGGTCCGGAACCCGTTGGCGTTCAACTGCCTGTGATTCCGCCTTCCTATCATCCCGTTCACGCCTAGCCGTTCGAAGAGCATTGCCGCCGATTGGGCTTTGGCCTCGGTTCCGGCCCAATCCATGCCGGGTCAACACGAGCCGGCCTCTCAGACCAAGGTACCGTTGTCATCCAGGTCAGGGCAGGAACCGGATGTGTCTGTGGGCGCGAAGACCGAATAGACAACACCGGCTCCATACCCAATCCTTTTTGCCCGCAGCACCCTCCCGCAAACACAGCGGCACCGCAGGCAACGGAGGATCGAATGTGACAGCGTAAAAATTAGCCAAATCAGTAATTGTTTCCGGCTTGCCTTTCTGAGAATAACAGGACGTCCTTCTAAGCTGAACAAACTGCTGGGGACCAAATTCAGGGTCGAAGTGAATAAACGCCTGAACCGTAAGAATCATGTAAGTTCTTGCTGTTCTTTTTCCGCTTGTCGACGGGCCTCCAAGACAGTAATAGTTTCTTGAAGGAGCTGCCGAGCGGATTTTTTAGGGAGCACCGGTTCCGAAGATACAGGAGGCGGTGTCAAAGGTTTCGAAAATTTAGGTTTTTGTACTTCAAGAAAATTTTGAAATTTACTCCAGACTTTAGGCATAGTTACAGATTTAAAAGTCCCTGCAAATGTCACTCTACCAGGTAGATGAACAAATATATACTACAATTCCAAGAAAAGTGCGTGTACAACAAAATACGTATATAGATACCTCCAACTATCCCAGATGATGGCCAGCACCAAGGAAATCACTGGCACCCTGAAAATACGTGCAGAAGTGTCAACATCAGGTCAAGGAGTTTCAAAACTGATCAGAGAAAACTAATTTGTTCTAAAAGAAATAGCTGTAGAAAATATCGTTGAAAATGAAAACGAAAAACTAAAACTTGATCCTAGAAAAATTGAATGTTGTTTTCACACACAACCAATTTAATCAAGAAAGAAAAAAGGACTTTACAAAAGTAACTTTAATCTAAGGTAGAGAAAATTTAGATAATCCGAAATAATAAATCCGAAACTTCAAAATTTGCAAAAATATGGTAAACTCACAATAACTAGATGTAGACCTCTCAAGGTGCCCACCGTCAAGCAAACACAAAAATACGTAAACCCTCTAAAAATAAACACAAAAAAGTTAAGACAATTAATTGTTAAAACAAAAAGTGAATTGAATAGGAAAAGTGAGTAAAACATTTCTATTATAGTACAAAAAGTGAGATCAGAAGACGGATATAGCCGGGACAACATACATATATACTAAAATAAAGGTAAAACCCGAAAAGTACCCACGAAACTCATGGAACGGGTTGATTTTCCGCAACAAAAAGTTTCAACCGGTTTACGTGGATGTTTTCCGAAGGGGCATTATTCCGTAAAGTAGACTGAATCTGACAGTTCGTAGGGGACAATACCTTGAGAACCCGGTATGGCCCTTCGAAAACGGGTAAATATTTACGACTCTGACCTTTCGGAATATTGGCTCGGGAGACATCCTTCCAAACCAACATATCTTTTTTGTACTGGACGACCTTAACTTTAGCATCATATGTGGCCTTCCGCTTTTTGAGGATAGCCTCCATATGCTGCTTCAGAATTCTCCGTGTATAACGCAATCGGTCTCGCAATTCATCAAGATATGTCGGAAGGAAGTCGCGAACCTTAGGGTCAGGCGTAGTTAAAAAATTTTCTGAAAACAGCCGCGGGTCCCGCCCATGTATCACATAATAGGGGGATTCCCCGGTTGAAGAATGTGGGGCCGCCCGATAAGCGAACAGCACCCAGGGCAACAATTGGTCCCACTCCCGAGAAAAAGCCAGCATACACTTCTTAAGCAAACCCTTAAGCGTACCGTTGAGGCGTTCGCACGCCCCATTCGACTCGGGATGGTAAGCTGTAGTACGTACTTTCTTGGTCCCCATTAATTTACACAATTCTTCCATGAGACTAGAACAAAATGGAGTACCCCGGTCCGTTATGAGTTCGCGCGGGGCCCCATGAACAGCTAGAATGTTTTCAGCAAACACCTTTGCAATCGTGAGAGTTTTTTCATTAGGCAAAGCAAAAGCCCACCCCCACCGAGACAAAAAATCAACCACTACTAAAATTTTACTGTTGCCTGTCCTAGACGTGGGGGCATGCATAACATCCATAGCCAACCTCTCAAACGGAGCTTCAACCGGGGTGAAAAATTTCAGATAAGCTTGTGGCTTAGTGGGCCCCGGGTTACACGCTGCACACGACGTGCAGCACGCAAGGTATTGTCCCATATCTGCACCCATGGATGGCCAATAATATTTTGATGCCAGCCATCCCTGCATTTTGGCTCTACCGCTATGACAACCACCCAACATTTCTTGATGACATTCATCCATAACATAGGAGCGGCAATCCTCCGGAACAACAATCAGTCCAACAGCTTCTTTCCGTTTCTTGTTGAAAAGATCCCGAAAATATCGGGACAAAATGCCATTACGTATCTCGAAATCACCTGAATTTTGACGGATGAACTGGGCCAGCTTCTTATCCTCAGGGAGTTTCTTTGCCGTGAGGTAATCCATGATAGCCTTCGTGAATGGATCGGCAGCCAGAGAACGACGCCAGATACCTGCGACAGCTGCAGCAGGTGGAGGGCCGTCCGGGCCGTCCTCGGGTCCTTCTTCATCCAAGGCTTCATCCATGATTGCACCAATTAGTTCTGGCGTACCCAAAAGAATTGAAACACCGCTCCCACGAAATCAGGAATTTCAGGGTGATCAGCAAAAGAGCCCGCAAACAGGAGCGGGTTGCGGGATAGCGCGTCGACGGCACCATTCGTGACTCCAGGGCGTTGTATAACCCGGAAGCGAAAACCACGCAAAAAGGCCCGCCAACGAGCTATCCTCCCCGCCGCGGCCTTGGACTTTGCCGCATCCCCCAACATGTACTCCAACGCCTGATGGTCCGTTATAACGTCAAAATCGTGTAAAACCAAATAATGTTGAAAATAGGAAATCCCAAAGAATATGGCTAGAGCTTCCAGTTCCGTTACACTATAGTTTTTCTCTGTTGGCTGGAGTGCTCTAGCGGTATAGGCAACCGGATGGAATTTTTCCTGGACATCCTGTTGTTGGAGAACCGCAGCAATCCCAAAATAGCTAGCATCAGTCACCAGGGTAAACGGCTTTTTGAAATCCGGATAAATCAAAACAGGAGCAGTTGTAAGCTTTTCCTTCAGGATTTCAAAAGCTTGTTGACAGGCTTTATCCCAAATAAAATCACGATCTTTTTTGAGTAAGGCCGTCAAAGGGTGGGCAATCTTTGAAAAATTCGGCACAAACCGTCGGTAGTAGCCAGCCAAACCCAAAAAACTTTGGATATCTTTCACATTCCGAGGCACAGGGAACTGCTTCACCACACGTATCTTTCTGGGTCCGTCGCAATACCAAATTCAGATAAAATATGACCGAGAAAAGCCATTTGTTTACGAGCAAACTCACACTTAGAGACTTTCAGAATGACATTTTCACGAGAACAACGGCGGAAAATTTCCAAAAGCTTCTGCAGATGATCCAATTGGGTAGAACTGGTAACCAAAACGTCATCAATGTAGACCACAAACCCTTCCATAATGCGGTCGATGATTCTCTGGAAGGTACTAGGGGCGTTACAAAGACCAAATGGCATCACCTTGAATTCATACAGGCCAGAATGGGTGATGAAGGCTGTTTTTTCGCAATCTGGAGGATAAATAGGGACCTGGTGAAATCCCGAGGCAAGGTCCATTTTGGAGAAAATGGAGTGGCCCAGGATACTTTCGAACAAGCTGGTAATATAAGGCAGAGGGTAACAATCTCGCTTTGTGACGGAGTTAAGCTTCCTGTAATCCACGCACAGGCGCCAATCCCCATCCCTTTTAGCGACCAAAATAATAGGGGAGGCCCAAGGACTTCTCGAAGGTTGGATTAGGCCTTGTTCTAGCCAAGCAGCAAGCTTTTCATCAATGATCTTACGCTGGACCGGGTTAACCTTATAAGCTCTGGCCTTGATAGGGCGTTTACCCGGTTCGATCTCAATATAATGATAATCCACTGTTGTCTTACCCACACCGCCAGCGGCATCCCAGATGTCCGGAAAATTCAGGATCATCAATCGAAGGCGTTGCTGGTTCTGGCGGGTCAAGCAACAGTCCTCGAGTTTGATTTTCGCATTAATCAAGGCCCGTTTCCCTAGTGCCTAGAGAGATGCGGTATCCACAGCATCTCTCCGGGACACCACCAGATCTAGCCCATTACGCGGAACCCGCTGGTCCGTGACACTAGATCGTACCCGAGGCTCATATCCCTCTTCTCCGGGATGGATTTTGCGCTAAATTACAGATTTCCGCCATACCCACTCTCTCTTGGGTTTCTGGTGTGCCTCCGGCGTAGCGAGATTAACCATCCGTGTGCACCCAGGATGCTCCGGGGCGTGCACAGACATCATCTGAGGCACCGGGTGTTGTAGGACTTCCTTTTGCGGCTGTACTACAGCCTACCATCCCGAGTCGAATGGGGCGTGCGAACGCCTCAACGGTACGCTTAAGGGTCTGCTTAAGAAATGTATGTTAGCTTTCTCTCGGGAGTGGGACCAATTGTTGCCTTGGGTGCTGTTCGCTTATCGGGCGGCCCCACATTCTTCAACCGGGGAATCCCCCTATTATGTGATACATGGGCGGGACCCGCGGTTGTTTTCAGAAAATTTTTTAGCTACGCCTGACAGTAGTATACGCTGTGCCTACACCCCCAAAATCGATACCTATGTTCAGCATTAGTCTGGCAGCCGCCTGTCAGACGCATAAAAAACCAACTTTTCCCCCAAAAAACCAGACACCTCCTTGCTACAACTATTGCGCAATCTCAAAACAAACAGCAGCTGGCTGCTTGCGTAATCAGCTTCGCTGATTACGCAAGCTTCCAGCGCTCTAAAAACAAACATTCGCTACAACCCCCGGCCCAAATCCCCCCGCCGCGTCGCCCCTGTACTTTTGCTTAGTCTGATTTCTGAGGATGCATCAGAAATGCCATTGAGTTATTCATCACCCCACCCTAGTGGTGGAGCGGATCAGCATCTAGCAAGCTGCATGAATAACTCAATGGCATTTCTGTGCTTTGTGAGCAGTGTGGCTAACATATATATAACTACGCTACAGCTGCTGCATCAAAGAATCAGGTTTCAAAACAGACAGAGTAAGACTTGTTCAGCACTTTTCAGTGCTTTAACGACAGCACCTCGGGAAGGTTCTCTGTCACCGCTGTCATTGTTTCTTTTTCTTTTACTTTCTTTATTTTAAGAAATCACAACAAATACAACACACATCATTTACAAGACTAACAGCATTAGATACACTACGCAAACCAACAATAAAAAATTTGCCATTATGAAACAGCCTTATTGTACCCCCCTTCATTTTCCATACTATGCCGCTATATAGTTCTAATTCCAGGCAAATATCTGAAAAGTTACATTTAAGATGGTTGTAAAGACCCTCCAAATTAATGTCAGATCCAATATGATGAGAAACTACAACATTACAGGTTGTCTGCATCCTAACACTTGAATTTAAAAGCTTTGCCAGTTTCTGCCCACTTCTCAGTCCGTCATCTTCTTTTCTGGCTCCAAGACAGAGGAAACTTCCCGAAGAAAATAATAAAATTGTGCAAGGCTCAACAGTTAGGGTGGCTCCACTAAACCGTCCTGGGTTGTAGACTGCTCCTGGGACTTTAGTTAAATCTACTCTGGAATTCAGCTTTCCTTTCTGTACAATGTTAACAATCTTCATAGCTTCTGCACGTACAACACTGAGCTGAAGGACAGTACTTATAGACTCTCAAATTATCGACAAAGCTTTTCACAATTGAGTCGTTCTTCTCTCCACGCTTCCTTAAATGGTCTATGATGCCCTCAAAAGTCCATCCTCTCAGCCTTTTATGTAAAAAGTAAATGCAGTACTCCCCACAAACGTTAGTATCAAAGTCTTGCAAACAAAACTGGTTAGTTTTGTGAATGATATACTTTTTTGGGGAGTGAGAATTGGCTCCAGACCATAGCTGTCAAAGTATTCTGTGTATTTGTCAAAATACATTGCAATCCAATGTTGGCCGGGAGCCACGGCAGGATCAGTATTTAGAACCAGACATGCCGGCCTCTGCTGGATTTCTAGCAATTGATCGCACGGAAATACTCCCAGGAAAAATCTGTCAACGCACAAATCTCTTTTAAATGTTTCTGCAATTTCCAGACTGTTCATAATGTCTGATTTGACAGGCTGCACTGTTCGTCATTTATTAACTTACAGGGAGTAGTCGAAGAATGGGGTCCTGTTTTGATCGATAGAAATTAAATTATCAAATTCGCCATAGATGATTATTTCTACTCCCTGTGCATTTGCGCTTAGGGGCTCCTTCAATTGCATGTACAGAGATAGATCTCCTTCTTTTATTAGTTCCATGGCTCCTCCATCAATACTATCTGCTGTTAAGTTAAAGACAAAAATTGTGTATCCTTTACGGTAATCTCCGTAGGAGTGATCTATTCCTTTGTCACGGTTGACTGCGCTAATATCCTCAAATAGGTACATATATGGGACGCTGTACTGGAAGGCGTCAAAATCTATTTTCATCGGATGCTTAGAAATATATTCATCTCCGCATTTGAGCGACAGCTCACTGATTTTGCCGGTTTCAAACTGCAAAGGGTTCTTGGTAAAAGAACTATTGAAAGCTTCAGAGTCTACCAGCACCATAACCACTCGCCTGGGTAGTTGACCAGAAAAGATTGAATTCTCCACAACTGTCTGTGACTTTGTTACCACATGCCTAGTCACCATTTTACCTCTTCTAATAGGATATTTTGCTGCCTTGTTGCTGCGTAAAACATTTTCAATTGCCAAGCAAAGGGATTCTTGCGGCTTCACCTTCCAAACATACAGCGTTACATGTGCAGAGCATTTTGAGGTAATCGACATGCTTTTCAAAACGTTTAGCCATTGCTTACTGATTAAAACAAAATATAGTAAGTAATGTGTGTTTCGAATCCTTCTTATGTCTTTTTCTTCAATTTGTAGACACCATTTGGTTCGTCCGGAAATATTGTTTATCTCAGTTTAAAGTCATCTGGTGTGTTCTGATCCAAGTCAATGAGCAAATACCCGTGAGATGAGATTTCTGTGTTGCGTGGTTAAACGCTTGCATGAATCCCTCTACTTTACCGGGAAACATCTGCTTTGCCAGATTCAGAGGCGTGAGTTCGTCAGCTGGATTTTTCATCAAGACTATGTATTGGGCGTTGATTCGACTAGTACGTCGCTTATCGAAAAATATGTCTTGAGTTATATGAATCACGCTACACGACCAGTGATGGCACCCACGAGTAAACAACTCAATAAGTCCAGAATATTTCTGGACTTCCGACATTAAATCATCTATAACTAACGTGTGTACACCTGGCACTCCCACTGAATGAGCCAACGCCAAAACCGATTGAGCCAAATTTGTTAGTCAGTAGAGTGATTGAGCCAACCTTTATTAGGATTGAGCCGCTTTTAGTTAATTCGTAAAATGCATTTACTTGTGGGAGAACCAAATGTATCTTATCACTCCCTTGATTGATCCACGATCCAAAAATTTGTACTAAATTCAAATATAATAATTGGTGATTGAGCCACTGATTTATTTGCCGTTATTTGTGTCCCTGCGTTAATAATTTGATTCTGAAATTTGAAAATTTAAGTTAGTAGTTAACGATCAATGCAACTGAATTCTAGCTAACCTAACGCTTATGAAGGTTCGGTTTAAAATGTGATAAAGTTTGGTGAGCAACATTCAGCAGCATCATATTCATTCAGATTCAGCAAGCAAGCGAATTGAAATGTCTTTATAGTTCCATGTTTTCCGAGCGTTTATGCGCACAAAAAGACCGGGACGGTTCAACTATAGGTGTAACGGAGATTTTGTTTAGGCTCCGACCATAGGTGTAACGGAAATTTTGGGTGGGCGGGCTCCCCCCAACCTTTTTGGGGGCCCCTCTGGTTCTGGAGACCCCGCCCCAACCCATAGGTGTAATTGGCGGTTTTGGGGGGGGGGGGTTGTTGCGCCGAAGGCCCGAAAATTGGCCAAAAATTGGGCATTTTTAGGGTATATAAATTTTGCAAAATTTTTCAAAAAAGTCCAAATTATCGCGAGAAATATACGTTTCTAACGGTTTTATAGATTTCTAGACTCAATATTGACTTTATTCTGGACTCAGAAACATGTTCGCAATCAAGTTTTCGAGTTTAAAAACACTGTCTAATGTTAAAATTACTTAGTGATTCCATGTTTTTCGGCATTACCAATGGCTGAAAATGTGATTTTTGGCTTTAAAATAGAAAACATTTTTTGGGGGAGGTTTGGGGGGTTTGGGGAGGGTCTAAAAAGGGGCCTCCCCAAAATTCCGGGGGAGGGTCCCCCAAACCCGCATCCCCGTTATACCTATGCCCAACCCTCCCCCAGAGCCAGAACCTCACCCAACCCTCCCACAAAAAAGTTTTTCTGTTTTTATGCCAAACATTGCATATTCAGCCGTTTCTAATGATAAAATTATAACTTCATGGTTGAATGTTTTTGGCATTAGAAAAGGCTGGAAATGCGATTTTTGGCATAAAAACAGAAACTTTTGGGGGGAGAGTTGGAGGATCCTGGGAGGGTCTCCAGAGACCAGAGGGGGGCCCCAGAAAAAGTTGGGGGAGGGCCTCCTCCACCCTAAATCTCCGTTACACCGATGATCACAACTATGGTCAAGGTCCAAGGTCAATTATATATCGGTCTTAAGATTTTTATATTATAAGCCGATTCGCTCATTATGGGTCCGTCACGTTTAACTCGACGCGAACTGTAGAGCTAGTCTGGACTAATAGAAATTAGTCTGGACATGTCCAAGACAAAATATATTTTTGTCTTAGACATGTCCGGACTAATTTTTGTCCGGCCAAATGTCCTGACGATTAGTCCGGACAAATGTCCGGACGATTAGTCCAGACAAATTACAATTAGTCTGGACATGTCCAAGACAAAACAAAATTAGTCTCGGACATGTCCAGACTATTGTCCAGACAGAAAAAATTGTCCAGACAAATGTCCAGACAGTATGATTTGTCCGGACAAATTTCTAAGAAAATGATAATATTTCCTAGATAAATTTTAGTCAGGATATTTGTCTGAGACAATTAGTCCGAGAAGTCTAGACTATCCTTTGAAAAGTATTTAGTCCGGGCGAATGCCCAGACTATTTTCGACCGACATCCAGTTGAAACTACCCTGACTATTGATATTTATAATAGTCCGGAAAATTGTCTGTTTTATTTAAGTTACCCGGACACCAGACTTAGCCCGGACAAATTCCTGTAGGTCTTTAACACTAGACAGTCAGTCAGTAGACAGGCTTTTGGAAAGGAGAATTCATCCCCGCCATCAGTTTTGCTGCTTGTCTCACCTATTATGCTAGGTTTGTTCCACTTGACCATTTAGAGGGTCAGATAGGCAGCCGCTTTCTGGAGTCCATAGTACACTTTACTTAAGGTGGTGGTATCCTTTTTTACAGTGCATTTGTGGCGATTTTCTTGAAACGCTATAGCTTTTGCAATTTTTATTTGGAAAGAGCTTTATCATCGCTTCAAAGCTTACGATCTGTACATTCAATGAACTTACGAAACCAGCAGAATCAGCAAAAAATAGCAAACATTTTGTGTCATACTGACATCTGACAGGCTGAATATAGATCAACTGCAGAATCGGCCAAAATTTCTTCTTGTGGCATGATATGAAGGACATGTGGGCCAAAGGACTTTTTTGGATTTGGCTCAACAGGCTCAATACTCCATAAAATCAGGTACGTAAATGTGCTGTGACACGAAATTTAGAAATTTAGCTGAAACCAAGAAAAATGTCCCTCCGCAATAGCGCGAATTGTCCAGCCAAAAATCACGCGAATCCATTGGGTAGTTTTTGAGAACTCGTTGTTCAAAGCAAAATACATAAGCGCAGTTTTGCCAAAATGGTTTTTCGGCTAAATCTCTAGCTTAAACCAATTAGTCCCAGCTAATAAGCATTGATAAAAATGTGTAATTAAAACGTGTGTCGATTGAGTATAAATAAGCCAATATTATCCGTAAGATTTGGCCTCGAAAATGGCCGTTTTTTGAACCCAAAAATGGCTTTTGGCTTATACTGACTCAACCACTGGAGACAGCTCAAAGCTTATAAAAGCAAAAATGTTCATTTTGGTGACCTCTTTCCAGTCATAACAACCAATCCGGTGTATCGACTGCGTACTGAGAATATAATGGTAAAAACGAGACTTTCTTATCTTTTCACCTAAAAATGAGGGACTAGAGATATAGGACTACCACCAATGGATAGACAATTTATCTGCTTTTCCTATATCGTTAAAGGGTCACGTATGCACCCAGAAAAACTTAGAAGCCTGTCAAAGTTGAGCAAAGCAGACTTTCGCTGCAGTAAATCAACTAAATTAGTTTTAGGTTCTCATTGACGCTGCGACGAAATATAGATTTTCCACTGAGACGAAATAAACTACACATTAATTTTACCTTTCCTATCGCCCGGTGGAGCGGTTTTGCTGCCGACGCTGGACTTATTGAATAGAGCGCTGGATCTGGGGTAGTAATTTCTAAGATTGTCATTGGCGGCGAAACGTTACAGAAAATCCATTTTTGTAGCTGGCGTGGAAATATGTTTCTAAATTAGGTCGACGTGTTGAAGAAAAAAGGGAGCAATAATGCCTACACTGCCACCGGTAACTGACCCGTGTTCCTTGCAACGAACTTCGAAAATCCCCACTTGGGTCATGCGGCGGAAATTAAAGGGTTATGTTAATCAACGAAAGCAAACTAAAGAGAATCACCGCCGTCAGTCTAGTGATGTTTACGCTGGCCTGTTTAGTTTCAATTTCAGTTTCACTTTCAGTTTCAGCTCAAAGTTGGTTCTAGTTCCAGTTTGTTTGTTAAAATTCGTTTATAGTTTTTGTGAGTTAATGCAGATGGGGCGGGACAACACACAAAGATTGGTTGCATTGAATACCTCAATATTTTGTTTTACCAGCAAAATCACTACTATGGCAAATTTTAATAATGAAGCGCGCAGTACTTATGAGGTGGTGATTCCTTTTTGGTGTCACCAAATTTGGTCTGTTATCACTCATTTAATACTTGGTGTTAGGAAGACGACTTTGCATCAAAATGTAGCCCAACACTGTCTCGGCTTAACGAATACGGTGAAACTGCATTTGGTTATCAGGAATTGTATTAACAATTCTTAAAAGGAGTTATAATTTCTTAAATTTTTACAGACTGAATAAGTTTTTTTCGAGGGATTGTTTTGTTGCTGTTTTTTAATGTTTGCGATTTAAAGTAGCCTTAATATTTTCGGTTATTCTTAAAGCTTTCATTCAGTCACTTATTCGTTCATAAATTGGGTCCTAAAAGTCTAAGCAAACATGAGTGACATGATTATGTTTATGCTTGGCAGTTGGCCTGGCAGCCATATAGATGAGAGAAGATAAGGCACATAATATATATCTTCATATTATATGTCACCTGTGTCTACACTGATGTCTTCGTTTGTGTACATAAAGCTGTAATTAATAACAGACAGCTGCTTCTTACACGCACATTTCACTTTGCACGAAAAACCTGTTAACCTTCTGGACCGAGACCCAGCCCCTGTCTGACAAACACAGTTGCTAAACGAAAGGAGCAGATGTGAAATTGAGAAAATATTGATGCTATATAGGTTGGACTCGCTGGAGACTGGAGCAAGAATTTAAGTTTTGGTTGGCTTGCTTAGATTGACCTTGAAAAGCTACTGCAAATTTGTTGTGTGTCATGTATGTATACAGTATACAAGTCGCTAAATGTTAAAACACCTACAAAATAGATCGCATAAATGGAAATTGAAATTGAAAAATTAAATGGAAATAAAAATTAGTGAATGGTTGAAAATCTCAAAATTAATTTTTTTCCAATATTAGAGACAACGACTAATGTTCCTGCTATTTGCAGATACTTAAAAAGATATGTTTGAGAGCCCGATTTTCGTTTCAGTTTCAGTTTCTGTCAGCAACGTAAGATAATGTCAGATTCAATCGGAGTTCCATTTGAAGTTTCAGTTCACTTTTTAAAGAACGGTATCCAGCCATCTGACTTGACATAAAGCACAATTTAATGTCTACTCAACCTATCCTGCAGCAAAACTAACTGAATCAAAGTTCAAAACCTTCAAAATCTCAAGCTTTAAGGAAAGACTGAAACTAGTTTCAGTCCGAGCTTCAGTTTCTCCCCAAATTAGTTTTAGTTTCAGTCAGCAGCCTAAAAAAGTTTCAGTTCCAGACCCCTTCTCTGTTTTAAAAAACAGTGACCATCTAAGGACAATTAGCATCCTTAAAAGCCGGATCCAACTCATAGATCCCAGAGCAGTCTGTGTTCGGTTGTTTAGCCTGAAATCAATAGAACTTGAACTAAATCTAAGACCCGCCTAAGTTTGGATCAAGGAGCGGACACTCAGAAAAGCACGACCAAATCAACAGCCTTAGTCTGCAGACAGGAAATCCAACGAAAGCTTCTTTAACCTTGGGTCAGAAAAACCTTAATCTTTTCAAATACCTGTTAACTGAGCTTGCTAACCAAATACAAAGTAGGTATCATACGGGTCGCGGTAGCAATTCCCGTATTGTTGTAGTAAGCATAAAAAATAAAATAATACACTAGTTTTTATGTCTCCAAGAGCTGTAAATCGGGTCAGAGCGGGTCAAGAGTTATTTTTGTTCACACCAATTTTATCCTAAATTTTGGGCTAATTTCTCCAGAAAATTTATAACTTCTGCTAAATTTTCAATTTTTCTCGAACTTTTGGCTCTTTTCTATGTCTTTATGCATTAAAGTATTGCGTTCATGATCAAATTATTTATTTCTATTTTGTCTTGAATCCTCCGTCAATAATTTTTAGTAATGTCTTCCTGGCATAGTCATTGGCATAAATATTTTATTATCATACAAAGGCTTTGTTGCTTCTGCGTTGATTGACAAACCGTTTGTTTGAAAACAAGCTTACTACATACAGCCTGCGAGGCTGTGTTTATAAAATTGCTACAAGAAATAGGTTTTATCTTTCAAACGTTGCCTATATATTGATTCTACTCACCGATCGAGGTTCCAAAGCTTTTGGACAACTTTTGGACAAACAAAAACCAAAACCATAGCATAGCCTGCTCAGAAATAGCAAAAACAAAGACGAAATATGATACAGTTAGCTTTGAACTTGCCAAGTTTTTGTTTGAAAGTTATAGCATGTCCCTATGTACATGTTTAAAGCGTTAATTTTGCTGGATGCACGCTTTATAGAGCACTTAAATATGTGAAAATGTCCAAATTAAAGATGTGGGTCAGGCGGGTCGACAAAATCTCAGTGGGTCGCGGGTCGCGGGTCAGGGGCGGCGGGTCGCGGGTACCCGCGGGTCACGAAAAAGCGACCCACTTCCAACTCTGGGCAGGACTAAATATGGTCATAACAGCTCTTTGTCCAGACAATAATTTGTCCAGATTGTTTGTCCGGACAAAATTAAAAATAGTCAGGACATTATTAGATTTGTCTGGACAAAATACAATTTAGTCTGGACATGTTTTTATTTGTCCAGACATTTCCAGACTAACTACAAATTAGTCTGGACATGACTAAGACTAATTTATTTTCTGTCCAGACTAATTGTCCGGACAGTTGTCCGGACAAAAATTAGTCCAGAAATGCCCTGACTAATTAGAACTAGTCAGGAAATGTCCAGACTAATTTTTGCTTAGTCCAGACTAGCTCTACACTTCGCGTCGAGTTAGACGTGACGGACCCATTACGTTATAAATGGAGGAAATTGTGGTTTGCACTCTGGAAAAGGATTGACTTTTCTTAATTTCAATCCTTTTCCAGATCAGAACTCAGTTCCTCACCTCAATTCTGGATTTTTTACTATACGGAAAATCCTAATGCACAACGTGGATACTGGAGTTGCCTCACCGCCGTAGAATTCAGTTGGGTAAGTGTTTTCTTAAATTGTGTCTGAACGTTTGTTTGAATTTTATTTGAAATTTTGTTCCAGCACAACTAGTCATAAGTGTGGCTGTGCAAGAATGCTGGGGGGTCGGCGCGTCGGGTCGTTTTATTTTTTCAAAAGACAAACGGACAAAAGTGTACAAAACGCTTTCACTAAAATTGGGAACAAACATTTTACCCTCTTGGTTCCTCCTTACCGACGTAAAATTTTAAATATTTAAAATATTAAAATTTTTGAATTCTTCAACCTTCAATACGGCGGGCCGGGTCTGGTCAAATTTTCTGTTGCAATGTTCTGAGCTATCTACACACCCAATTTAACCGTTTACCGTTTACAGTTAGTCCACAGCCAGCGTTTTGCATAGCAGTGCAGCACAATATCAGCAGCGTATATATATATATATATATATATATATATACATATATATATACATATATATATATATATATATATATATATATATACATATATATATACATATACAGCTTTTCCTCGTATGCTGTAATTAGCAGGACAAGCAACAAACGTTTCCCTCCGGATGATTTTTGGCATTAAAACACAAAAAAGTAGAAAAAGTAGGAATGAGGAAAAAGTAGGAAGAGTATGAGCACTAGCTGACACCATGTCTCTTGGTCTCTAGAGGGCACCGCGCAAACGCCTTTACACCCATGTTCCTTGTCATAGGGGTCGCGGTAGCGACCCCTATAATATGAGTGAAAATGGTCGAATGACCGTGTAAAACAAGGCTGCGCAGAAGATGCGCAGATTCCTGCGCAGATTATGTGCGCAAAAAATTGTACGTGTCGAGTTTAGACTATTTGCCAAGTTTCATCCCCGTACCACCTTCCGTTAAAAAGTTGTCCCAAAAATCGCTTACGATGTTTTTTTCCGGTTTCTCGCTTTTGATGTCTCATAAGGGGGTTTTGTAGCTTGAATAACTACAGATAGAAAAATTTTTGCTTATGAAACCCATATATATTCTTGTAGTACAAATCAAAAATAAGAAAATAAGCTAGTTTTTATGCCTCCCGGAGCCGGAAAAAATTTTGGCTGGGGGCCAAAGTCGGGCAAAACGCTAAAATGGCCAAAAAGTATGCTTCAAAGGCGCCTTAATAAGTCAGTCATACACTAATCAACTAATCACTATTCAACTAATCACTTTTATGCAACGGGCCCCTGGGGGTGGCCTAGACTCAGCGGGAAAAACCCAAATTTCAAAAGAAAATTTTTTTATAACCATTAGCAGCAAAGGAAAAATTGATGCATTTCTTAGCTCAATAGCGCCTTCTGATAAATTTGGTATAGATTTTTACCTAGGCTCAAATTTCTATGTACGGTCCAGGTGGCCAAAATCTGGCATGGTGCCATTTCAAGCCAAATTTTTCAATTTCGTCAAAAATCGAAATTTTTTATAAAATAGGTCGGGTTTGGCTTTGAATCCAATAAACGTACGTTTTTTATGTGATAGGATGCTTAAACTGCAGACATTAAACAAATTTCAAAATTTTCCAAAATGTTAAAACGTGTTAAACATATATATATATATTTATATATATGTAGAGGGGCCGAGTCAGCAGCCTCCAAGAAGTGAAGAGAAAAGGAAAAGAGTGAAATTATTAAGAGAGATAGGATCCGATATATTGTTTCATTATGTTTGGTGATGCTATGTGAATAGTAGAGCCTTTATTCTGCACCAGTCTTTACATTTGTGGTGCCGAAAGGTGTCCGTTGTATTGGGCACGCTTGGTGGAGACGCACCAACGCCCGTATTGCACGCTGGGTGGAGACGCTGCGCTCATACGTCTACAACATCAGGTACCGACAAGGTAAAGATAACTTTTTGGCCGATGCCTTGTCACGTCTGTGTTTTCTCCAGTCCCTGCCAAAGTTCCCCGGTGAGGAGAACGACTTGATCATAGCCTGCGCCGAGGAAGGTGATGACGTTTACTACCAAGGACTCGGTTTGAGGAAAATCGGGCTGCATTGGTATCTGTGTTCCGAAGACGCTCCGGCCAGACTGTATATCCCAAAGAAGCTCCGGTCAGCGCTCGTTGATGAAGTCCATGAAGCCGGCCATTTCTGCTGGAAAACTACGTTGCGCCAGCTGTCAACTTTCTTCTGGCCTTCGCAGGTTTCGGATGTTCGTCGTCAGGTCCGTTCATGCGGGCCCTGTCGAAGCCGTAATCCAGGTCGTCGAGAGCGTCCCACCTTGTCCCCGATTCCCGCCAGTAGCCCGATGGAGTTGCTGGCGGTTGATATCGTTCATCTCCCACAGAGTAAGAAAGGGAACCGGTATGTGCTGGTAGCCATTGACGTCTTCAGCAAGTTCGCGTTCGCCGACACCATACCAAAGCTTTCCAGCGACGCTGTCCTGGTTGCTCTCCGTTCCTTCTTTAATATCGTTGGTCAGCCCGCAAGAGTGTTGACCGACCAAGGCCGCTGTTTTCGTTCGAAGTCGTTCGCGGACTTCCTGCAGAGTATCAATGCAGCACATCACTGTACAGCGCCGAATCACCCTCAAGGCAACGGGGTGGCTGAGCGGTTCATTCGTACGCTGGTGGACGTTTTGGCGAAGAAGTCCGTCGAAGATCCGCTGTCCTGGGACGACCAGCTACCGGGTTGCGTCCGCGCGTACTTGGACGCCCCACATTCCGTAACTGGCCAGTCGCCCAGGTCTTTGATCTTTGAGACCGACGAAAACAAGCTCGGTCCGATTCGCCTGAAGATTGCGTCTGAACAGGCCAAGCGGAAAGCCTACTTTGACAACACAAGGGCCCGTCCGAGAGTTCTGGGGGTTGGGGACTTCGTCAGGGTTTACGACAGGGGCCGTCGGACCGGTCCCGCCGGGAAGTTGGCTTGCCCCTGGGTTGGACCCTGGGAACTGACGCAGGTTACTCCTAGCTCCGTACAGTGCCGTACCAGCTCAGGAGAGTTGGTGTGGCACTCCCGCTACAACGTGGTACCGGCGTATCCGGAGGCTACGCTTTTAAAGGCGGGGGATGTAGAGGCTGCCGAGTCAGCAGCCTCCAAGAAGTGAAGAGAAAAGGAAAAGAGTGAAATTATTAAGAGAGATAGGATCCGATATATTGTTTCATTATGTTTGGTGATGCTATGTGAATAGTAGAGCCTTTATTCTGCACCAGTCTTTACATATATATATATATATATATATATATATATATATATATATATATATATACAATATTTTCAAAAGTCAATTTGACATGAATTTTTGCGAAAATTTGATATTTTTTGATGCAGACCTATATACTAAAAATGACCGCTTTTTCGAATGGTATAGTCAAAACTGTTCTGGCTTGCTCCCAGCAAGAATTTCGACTGGGTTTTTCCCGCATTGGGTTTTTTCCCATCGGTTTGGTCGAAAATTTCTCACCAACCAACAGTTTTCGTTAGATTTTCGATTTGTCGCTTAACAAAAAGTTATATACAGCCAAAATTCAAAAGTTTGGGTTTTTATTTCCCGCCACGCTATATATATGTAACACCGAGAACTATTCCTTGGCATAAAGCACAATCACAGCATAACGATTTACTAATTCAAAATCCAAACGACAACACTTACCCACAAAATTGGATGATGCTGGAAATCTGTGTTCACGCTGTGCACAAGTTTCGTTTATATATGCAGTTATATAAAATCCGGCATTGAAAAGAGAAACTGAGTTTTAGTCTGGAAAAGGATTGAAATTAAGAAAGACCAATCCTTTTCCAGAGTACAAACCAGTTTTCTCAAATATTTCAGTTAACACCGCAAGCATAGCTGACATTGACAATCTAATGACAGAAGGTTCAAGTAAACAAGCATAATAGGTGTATGTATAACGAAGATTTATCCCTCTCCTATATCTGAAAATTTTGGCTATCAATTTTGGGTATTTAAAGTATCAATCTTTTGTTTAGAAATGTAAACATATTTCTCAAAAATGACCAAAAATGGTTCAAAATTTCAAGAGATGCATTTACCTGGCATTTTTAGGGTTTTGAAAGTGGGGGAGGGCTTCCCCCTATAGTCTAGGGAGGGGGAAGTGGGGGGGACGAGCCCAAGGTATAAACATAAATTAGTATTTTTAAAGTAAAAACGCAAAAATCCGCCGTTTTTAAGCTTAAATTGAACGTATAAGTTCATAAATTAGCTAAAACTTGAGAAAGTGTTTGAGAATTTGACCTCAAAAACTTAATGTTTCGAAGCTTTTGAGCGACCCCCAAAAAGTGGATGGGGGCTTGCCGAAAAGTGGGGGGCCCCGAAAAGTGGAGGGGGAACCGAAAAGAGGGGGGCACCGAAAAGTGGAGGGAGAACCGAAAAGAGGGGGCCAACCCAATTTTGGGCCAAAATGGTAAAAAATCTAAAATTTAGGGGGTTTTGACAATTTTCGGGGACCCCCTCCACCATCTGTCGGAAGGAACCTGCAGATTTTTGATCAGCCACACCTACCTAATGCTTAGGTGTGGCTTAGCAAAAAATCAGGGGGGGGGGGAGAAATTCCGACGGAGGAAGGGGGGGGTCGTCAAAAGTTGCCCAAAAACCCCTAAATTTTCCATTTGGTTTTGTCATTTTCGACCAAAAATCTGGGGACGGTAGCAAAATCTGAAAACGTGGGGAGTGGACCGCGAAAATTTGTCTTTTTAGTGGGGTACACTTCCTTAACACATCTGACATAAGCTTCCCCCACTTCCAAAACCCTAAAAATGCCAGAAACTGATCTTGTGAAGTTTGGGGGCTGCTCCCCCAAGCAAAATCTCCGTTACACTTACACCTACGGTTGGATTATCACTTTCTCAGATTAAACTCAGTGCTTTACAAAGCAAGTCACGCACGGCTACGGGTCACTCACAAGTCACGCACGACAATGGTGGTTTGTTAGAATTTGAAGTGAGAAGTAAGCCTTCAGTTAGCTAGCCGTTGCTTGCATTCCCCGGTAACTAATGTAAATCAATTTTGCGATTTCTAAATTAAATTATTTGCGCAGGGACGTGAATAAAAGTTAATAAACGGTTGGCTCAATCGGTAGCCGTTATGCACAACTTTTTCAGAAATTTTCGAATCATGGATCAATCATGGGAGTGATAAGTGACATTTAGCACTCCCAAAATAAAATGTGTTTTACTAATAATCGAAAGGCGGCTCAATCGTAATTATGCTTGGCCCAATCACAGCAAGGCCTAAAAAGTTTGGCTTAATCGGTTTTGGAATTGGCTCATTCAGTGGGAGTGCCAGGTGTACGCACGTGGTTGTGGCATGGAGAGACCTCAATGTCTGCAAGCGCATGAAAGTTTGGGAAGTTTAGATGCGTGCCCGCTTCGTAGACTGGAATCTCCAGTTCGAACACATCCATGGCTCTGTCAATGATATGATGTTGGGCGCTTCCCTTTGTAACGACACATTGTTCTGACGGAACACTTCGCACATCCTGCTCAAAGCCTCCCACTTGGTTGGCAGCTGAGAACTGCTGTCCCAGTTCATCCCGTTAATCGCCCGAGCTCTCTCAAATGCATCCTTCTGGGCCGCTGTTAGCTGCTGGAACTCAACAGGGGCTCGAATTCTCCTTGTTTCAATGAAGGAAATGCCGGTTTTCGTAGGTAATAGTTCCCAAGGTTCTTTCTGCAATAAAATTTGCTCCCTCTCTCATTCGCAATCTCACTGATGGATCTCGGGGTTGGACTCGTATCGTACAAACACTTAACTTCCAGCAACCATGGTGATACGCTTGCATCATGGCGATTGTAAACTACGCCATCGGGTGATGTGCCCAAGTATGGTGCCCAGGTAGGAACGCAAAGACCAACGTCGCTTATTAACACTTCAATGTTGTGTGTCCTGATCATGTAGTTTCTGTAGGCATCTTTGGCATTGGGCTCTTCTTTAATCCCCATCAAACAAGGCGCCATCATGTGAGTAGGCCGCTTGCGGCTTTGTAGATCGGAGGCTAGACGACAAGCTGTGGTTTCTTTTCCGGCAGTGATAACCCGACCAAACTGGGATGATGTGAGTCTGCTTGAACGTTGCTGCCACAACATATGGTTATTTATTTGCCCAAGAGTAGAAGTGGCAATGTCACCGTGTAGTGGGCTGCTCATTTTTGGTAAAACTAATTACTACAACAAAGTAGTCTACTTATTGGATTAGACTAAAGGCGTAAGCCAGATTTTTTTGATTTTTTAAACATTTTTTGCGGCATTTTTCTTTTTTCTTTCTATTTTTCTTTTTTCTTTTTTCTTTTTTAGATGTTTTTTATTTTTTCTTCATATTTTTTCTTTTTTTATATTTTTTATATTTTTTGCCGCTTTTTAAAAATATATACAAATACAATATATACAATATATATACAAAGTTGAATATACACAATTATACATTAACCAGTTCTTTTCTAATTTTCATCAAGTTTTCGCCTTGCACGTTTTTGCCTTTCCAATTTTTTGCATCTTCCACTCCTGCATCAGTGAGGGTCATTCCGATTCCGAAAAATGTATCATATTTCGAAGCCTCGACCAACAAGCTGTCTCCAGTGGATATAAGTCTATCCTTTGCATATTCATTTTGCTTGAATTTTGCACGCAAAGCAGTTAACATCACATCAGCTGCACAACCTTTTCACGAAATGTCGGCACGCTAACTGTTCGATAGTTTTAATTTTACAAAACTTTTATCACGAGTCCAAGTATTTGAGAACGATTACTCGAAACGCACATTATGTCGTGTTATTTCCAATAACCCAATCATATAAAACAGTTGCGTCCACTTGACGCACCAAAGTTTTCCCGTCTTTTGAAAGAGTTAGGAGTCCCAAAAGCAGCAATTGCACCTGAAATTAATAAAAGGGAAAATAGGCAAAGACAGCCCTGTTACCAATGGCGCCAAAGAAACCAATAAGTGTAAATGTGCTGTCAGATTACACACAAAATTGTAGCAGAGCAATCATTACTACTTATTCACTATCAAATGAACAACCATTTGAGGAAAGCGAGTTGAGGGAATTTATTGAAGGTCTTTTACTACCAGTGTTCCCTGGAGATTATATTGGCGTAATAATAGAAGATGCGGACTACGTTGTATTTCAAACGGAATTAGTAAAACGAGAAAACTTTACTGCTGACCATATTGCACGTGCGTTTTCGGGTGAAATTTCTATAATATTAACATTCATTCATTTGTGGGTGTAATGTTTGCTTGTAATATTTGTCATAACTCATTTTGTGATATCAAGAGTTTAATTTGGCACCTAAAAGATTCACACAACATTAGGGTTCCGTCAAGGGGACTGAAACTGTGGAAACCCTGTCCTATTGTAGTAGTTGTGATTGTAAATGGCTATGTGCAAACAATTGATTGCCTAAATTAATAAGAAGGATAGTTTATTTTGAAAAGTTCATGGATCCGTTAGTGGAGTTGATGCAGTCAGCGCAGAAAAATTACTGGGAGATGGATAGTTTTAAGACAAGACGATACTATATTATCATTACGCTCATTGTATCGTCGAGCTGTATTGGTATTGCGTTACTCATAGCTGCATGTGTATTGTTCAGTGGGCACATTGAAGTCGTTGCAAGCAATAACACACATGACGTTGTACTTATACCAGCAAAACAATTGGCGGAGCCTAAACATCAAGAACTCATAATCACCAAACTTGCGGAAACTTCTACGGAATTGCAAACCCACGTCGGTTCAACTACCGAGAGTTATACTACAGAGTTTACAACTGAGAAACCTTTAGACACGAGTCCAATGACAACCTCAGAAACCGTATCCCCACTAAGCAAAGTTGTAGAATCTCCTACGGAGATACAAACACATGTTGCTCCAACTACCGAAGAATTGAGTTATACTACAGAGTTTACAACTAAGAAACCTATGACAACCTCAGGAAAGGTATCCCCACTAATCAAAGTTGTGCTTCCTACGGAAATGCAAGCACATGTTGCTTCAACTACCGAAGAATTGATTTCTACAACTGAGTTGGCAATTACAAAACCTACGACCAGCGGTGATCCAACCACAGCAATGACACAGAACAGTACCACAGTACATGAACCTCAACTCTTGACGATTAATAGTACTCAGCCCTTGGTAGTGAGAAAACATATGTCCCCAATAACTACACATGGTGTTGGGCTCGCGCCTACAACATCTCATGCCATCACACCCAGTATACAGTTTACGACCACAGGCACCACACAAATTGCCGCACCAAAATTACAAGTTAGACTAGTCCAAGAGTCACACAAGGAACCCTTTGCTATAGTTACGCAAAACGGAATTGATATTAAATATACTTTGAGGAAACTTAGAGAAATTCAAAAGTTTTTACGAGGTTGTCTTGGTTACGATAACAGGAGATGTCCATTACAGCTAAGTAACGACTTAATGTGCCAATACGAAGCTAAGCTTTCTAATGTCCAACTGTGTATGTTGTATGGTGACGAAGTTGTTTATGGAATTATCGGACCAATGTATGTATCTAATGAAAATTTAGTTATACTTGCAACAGCATTGCCAGAAAAGCGGGCCAGAATTGTCAAACCAAAAGTTGTAAACCATCATCCTGAGGTTAACATACAACTCAGGAGAAATGGAAACGTAGCCATTTTACAAGGCAGAGCAGAAATTGAGTATAGCATGCAACAGTTTGACCAAATACAAATGTTTTTGTGGCAATGTTTAGCCGGTCATTATCAGTGTCATATGTTTTATACAAGTAATTGCATGTGCCCATTTATGGCTCAATTATTTAATGTAAAGTTATGTTTATTAGGTTATAAACAAGTTATATTTGGTGTTTTTAATAGCAATATTTACTTGAATTACAATGATTTATTGAAACTTTATAAATTTTACTAAATCATCAAGTTCGCCTTGCACAAATCACGTGACAATTGCGCAACTTTCAATTACCCAATCAGAAATTAGTCACGTGACAATTGCAATCATGATTGCACTTTAACGACCAATCAGAGCAGAATGATTACGAAACAAGTTAACGCAAGCGTTTGCAGCTTCCACTTTAATCAGTATAGCAAAAATGACTCCTTGTGAACGGTTGGTCTACTCTCCTGAAGGTCAACGCATACTGTTATTCCACACGGGATATTCAGTATTCTCCAACTTTTTTCGGAGCCCTTTCACAATAAATAACAAGACTTATCTTACGGTTGAGCAATATTACCAAGCAGAAAAGGCACTTCACTTTGGTGCTTTGGATATATACAATCAGATTCTCCAGTGCTGGTCCCCTCGTCACTGTAAAGAGTTGGCGAGATCAATTCCCAACTTTGATAGAGAATCGTGGCGAGGCTGTGCAGCTGATGTGATGTTAACTGCTTTGCGTGCAAAATTCACGCAAAATGAATATGCAAAGGATAGACTTATATCCACTGGAGACAGCTTGTTGGTCGAGGCTTCGAGATATGATACATTTTTCGGAATCGGAATGACCCTCACTGATGCAGGAGTGGAAGATACAAAAAATTGGAAAGGCAAAAACGTGCAAGGCGAAAACTTGATGAAAATTAGAAAAGAACTGTTTAATGTATAATTGTGTATATTCAACTTTGTATATATGTATTGTATATATTGTATTTGTATATATTTTTAAAAAGCGGCAAAAAATATAAAAAAAAAGAAAAAATATGAAGAAAAAAAATAAAAAAATTTAAAAAATAAAAAAAAGAAAGAAAAAAATAGAAAGAAAAAAGAAAAATAAAAAGAAAAAAGAAAAAATATAAAGAAAAAAGAAAAAATGCCGCAAAAAAATGTTAAAATAAAAAAAATCAAAAAAATCTGGCTTACGCCTTTAGTCTAATCCAATAAGTAGACTACTTTGTTGTAGTAATTAGTTTTACCAAAAATGAGCAGCCCACTACACGGTGACATTGCCACTTCTACTCTTGGGCAAATAAATAACGATATGTGGTGGCAGCAACGTTCAGGCAGACTCACATCATCCCAGTTTGGTCGGGTTATCACTGCCGGAAAAGAAACCACAGCTTGTCGACTAGCCTCCGATCTACAAAGCCGCAAGCGGCCTACTCACATGCCGGCGCCTTGTTTGATGGGGATTAAAGAAGAGCCCAATGCCAAAGATGCCTACAGAAACTACATGATCAGGACACACAACATTGAAGTGTTAATAAGCGACGTTGGTCTTTGCGTTCCTACCTGGGCACCATACTTGGGCACATCACCCGATGGTGTAGTTTACAATCGCCATGATGCAAGCGTATCACCATGGTTGCTGGAAGTTAAGTGTTTGTACGATACGAGTCCAACCCCGAGATCCATCAGTGAGATTGCGAATGAGAGAGGGAGCAAATTTTATTGCAGAAAGAACCTCGGGAACTATTACCTACGAAAAGACCATCAGTACTACGCTCAAATCCTTGGGCAAATGGCAATAACAGGACTATTATTCACACATTTGGCAGTCTATGCGCCCCGAACTGGTGAACTTCTAGTAGTTGATGTTCAATTTAACGAAGCAGACTGGCTGAAACTTAAATCTAAGCTTGACATCTTTTACACCAATTACATGGTCCCTGTGGAACCGATGGATACATCCGACTCAACGACAATTATTGACATTTGTCATCCTATGGAAATTGACTAGTGTTGTACTATTTCATGAGTCATTGTTTACATTACGCATTGTTTGTTTTGTGTCATTATGTACCAGTCACGCATTGTTTACATTATGTGCGTCATCTTTGTTTACTGTGTGTCATCATGTGCCATTCACTCATTGTTTACATTACGCAATATTCTCGTGATCATTGCTCTGACTCATTGTTTACTTTGCGTCATGCGTTTTACTGATAAGAAACCAAAAACTAAAACCAAATCAGTATCATCAAAGACAAACTAAAAGATGGCTGTACATGCTTTTGCTGCTATTGTATCTGATGGCTTGCCCACACTTGGGGAGGTGGTAATGGAAATGTCGTTCATCATTCTCAAACAGAACGGCATTTCCTTCATTGAAACAAGGAGGATTCGAGCCCCTGTTGAGTTCCAGCAGCTAACAGCGGCCCAGAAGGATGCATTTGAGAGAGCTCGGGCGATTAACGGGATGAATTGGGACAGCAGTTCTCAGCTGCTAACCAAGTGGGAGGCTTTGAGGAGGATGTGCGAAGTGTTCCGTCAGAACAATGTGTCTATGGTGGTTACAAAGGGAAGCGCCCAACATCATATCATTGACAGAGCCATGGATGTGTTCGAACTGGAGATTCCAGTCTACGAAGCGGGCACGCATCTAAACTTCCCAAACTTTCATGCGCTGGCAGACATTGAGGTCTCTCCGTGCCACAACCATGGCCTGATGCCACACCATTACCATCAATACTGTGCTGAAACCAGAGTCCAGCAACTGAAAAATCATTTTGAATATAGATTTAATTAGACTTTGTGTATATGCGTGTTGGTTTTTGTAAATATATGTGTGACTTTTCAATAAAAAAACATCTGCCTACATGGCTAATCAATAAAAGGACCGAAAAAATTTTGGAAATTAGACAAAAATGAATACGACTGTATTTTTGGTCATAGTTGTTGGTTTTGCGATAGCTCAGAAATATAATTATATTTCTGAAAGCATTAACATAACAGTATGCGAAAGTGAGAGAAAAGTTGGTGCAGTATTGATTGAAGGTTTGGACTCAGGACATTCCATTCTTTCAGCCGCACAAGCAGCTAATCTATACCACAAGTTGAGTGACTGCAACTTTCACCTTTGCCAGGAATCAAATTCAACAGTTGAAAAAACAGGATGCAGCTATGTTATTTGGGAACTGTGTTGGGAGTTTTGCTATGACGATACCAGAAAAATGTTACATGCCTATGATAAGATGTACAAATTTAAAATTAATGACACTGAGCAATTTCACTTGATTCAATTAGCGCTCACAGGCTATTTTTAATACAAGGACCAGGCACAAACGGAAATGTACACACGATGGAATATTTGATTCACAAGGACCATACATTTAGGGGGAGTGGAATACGCTGTATCGAAGCTACAATATACTACACAACTGATAATCTTAGTTCGGACGATGTTTACAACTTTTTGAGGGATCAGTTAAGAGATGATGGTTCACTGTATCTTGTAATTGAGGATGCGTGCACCCATCTCCTGTTTAAAGGTTTAGTCAGATTATCGTCGTTTATGGACACTGTTCATTTTCCCTGAAAACAGAAGTTACTAATTACTGTAGTTTTCATTCCACCGGAAGAAAACCAATAAAAGGGAAGAAGTTAAGCTAAAATCATCGAAATGGACGCGACAAGAGGAGCTATATTTAAAGACTACAATAAGGAGGTCGGCAACTTTGGAGTTGCCTGGTATACAGTGCAGAAAAGTGCTTATGACTTAACCGCAGCTGACTGGTACAGGAACCTTAGGTCACTGACCAGTGACGTATCCGAAGTTATGATAATGATATCCTACAATAGCAACAAATATATCCTTACTGAATTTGTGGGTGTGGACGAAATACCATTGCATGCTATTGCTCACAAGCTTCACAACGTCAACTTTGCCCGGATTTACTTGTACTACATGAAAGAAAGAACTGATATATAATTGAATTACCACAAATAATTGATATGTTTTGATATGATGTAATATGCATATTGATGTATTACATGTTATTAGTAAAGTGTATTGATAATGACCGGGAACTTTAGGGTTCTGCCATAGAAGGCTTTAACTTACCATGCCATAAAAGTTAATAAAAGAACCAAATGTTTGAATAGGTAAACAAAAAAATGATTATTCCGTACAGACACCAAGAGCCAAATTTTGGCTTGATTTGGATTCAAATTGATGATCGTGTCCCCATGGATAGTGAAAGTTGGGTTCGTCGGATAGACGAACTTTTGGAAGGTAAAAACAAAGTATCGATGATTATAAATAATGGAACAGGAACGCTTGTTCCAATTGGACTTACAGAAGTACAACATTTTCCTAAACGTGAAGTGGCTCATATTCTACACAAGAAAACAGCTGTCCAAATCTACATGACATATATCAAAGCAGACTAAATAATTTCAACTACCAAACCTCTAAGGAGGTTCTGCCACTGGCTATTTGTCATGATTTTAAGGCGAAGTTGTGACCAATGTCACGTGCTTGGAATTGAGCCAAGCTGTGACGTCACGTGGTTGGCAGTGCCATGTAGAAAATATTACCTAACCATGTTTACACAGTGAGTAACCTGATAAGGTTTTCAAATATCGCTATCTACGTTTCTTGGTATATGTTGTGATTGGTTGCTCTAAACTGTCTAAGATTTAATGCATGTATGATTGCCTCTATCATCTTTTTCTCATTTAATGTTCTTAACTCAATTTCTATGTAACACTTTCAATTTTTTAAAACTTAATTGTAAATATATTGTTTGTGTTGGTTTTTAAATAAAACAAATTCTGGCTACTTGCCTCTATCATCATCTTCTCATCTCATTTTCTTAACGCAATTTTTTATATAGCACTTTCAATTTTTATAACTTCGTTTCTTTTGTGCTTCTACATATTTTTTCACTGCCTGCCATTTATTTAGCTTTCTTTCATTATCTTAAACATACTATCACCAACCTATAAATATCCGTTGTTTTTCTGTTTTAGGACTGAATATATTTCATCTCATTTACATTATTATTTTATTGGTTTATTAAAACACGAGGTCAGATGTAAGGAACTAGGCGCCATTAACATCTGGTTCCTATTTCTGGCTTTATGTTTTTACGATTATTATTATTATTATTATGATTATTATTATTTTCATACGCACTATCTATACCCAAAGTGATTTCTGCGGTATACAACTCCGGTCTGCCAGGATGTTGGGTGAGTTTAATGACGTTTCTCATGGTTAAACACTGGAAGGACTTATGGAGTTCAAAATTAGGATAGCCAAACATCAGGTCACACCGTATTACAAGTTAGGTATACTGTAGCTAAGCACAGATTTGGATTCTACTACCTCGAAAACCCTCAGGGAGAGTTTTTCCTGGCTTTCTAGAGCAATACTTAGAGTTAATCCTAATTAATCCTGCATATCCCCTGGGCTTTGCTGTAATCCAATAGCAAATTCTGATTCTACGACCTCGAAAACCTCTAGACAGACTTTTCCCTAGCTCTCTAGGACCATTTTTAGAGTTAATCCCACTTAATCCCACAAATCCTGTTTATCCCCTGCACTTAGACATAATCTGATTGCAAATTCTGTTTCTACGACCCTGAAAACCCCTAACCAGACTTTTCCCCAGCTCTCTAGGACCATTTTTAGAGTTAATCCTAATTAATCCCACAAATCCTGTATATCCCCTGCACTTAGACATACTCTGATTGCAAATTCTGATTCTACGACCCCGCAAACCCCTAACCAGACTTTTTCCCAGCTCTCTAGGACCATTTTTAGAGTTAATCTCACTTAATCGCTCTAAATCCCACATATCCCCAAGGCTTAGCTATAATTTGATTGCATATTCTGATTCTACGACCCTGGAAACCTCTAGCGAGACTTTTCCCCAGCTCTCTAGTGCTAGTTTAGATGTTAATCCTACTTAATCCCTCTAAATCCCACGCCTCAACATCAGGAGGGGGTCTTCAACACCACAAGTTATCACAGGAGGATCCACAAAGTTTGGAGAGGGCTTTAGCACCTCAAGTTAGGAGTAGGTTTTAGCACCTCAAGTTAGGAGGGGGTTTCAGCACCACAAGTTAGGAGGGGGTACGCAGTCCACAAATTAGGAGGAGGTACGCGAGCCACAAGTTAGGAGGGGGTACGCGAGCCACACAGAAGAATGAAGTAGACTGACTTTTGCGCCCAATTTCAATGGCGGAACCGTTTAGCTAAGGAACCGAGGTTCCTACACGAGAGTACAATTTTTCATTTATCGTTCATAAAGATAACACTGCGTTTTGAGTAAATTTAAATGAAAATCAAAGAGAATATCAGAAAATAGTTCACAGATTACCCCCTCTTTTGAAACGCGCGCCCTCGCCGCGGCCTCCAGGCAGAATTAGTAGCCATTAAAATAAGGGTTAACCTACGTAACTTAGGTACTAGTAAAGGTAAAACGTTGTTTTAGAAAGCAGAAGAATTAAAACTGTATCTCACTCGAGCCCCTGGCTTTGCCAAATTTTAGGGGTCTGTTTTCGAGACACGGGTAAAGCTACTTCGGCACGTGCCGGACAACACACAACATTTATAGAGTACATTGACTCAACACAAAAGACAAAGAGCCCTTCAGCCGCGACAGGAGCGCAGGTCTCAAAAGGGAGAGTAACCCGAAAAATTTGAAAGAGCAAAGAGGAAACTCTACTCAAAACATCACACTACGGGAGTACTAATTCAAACTATACATAATAGAAACTAAACAACTATACAGTAGAAATATACTAGAAGTGACTAAACAAAGAAATAAAATTTTAAACCCAGCTGTATAGGAAGAATATAGGATATATAGATGCTCCGGGAGAGGCTACTCCAACAGAATTTTATAAGAAATTTATGAGAAATTGCGCGAAAAGAGCGAAAACATACACGTACGCAGTCCAGGGAAGCCTCCCCCGGAGTAAGCATATTATGCACGAATCTGATTAAATGCCAATATAAAGCTGCATAAAATAAAGCACACATATCGAATTTAGCTGCACCGATAATAATGGCAAAAATAGAGGGCATAGATGGCAGTACAAAATTATGCGTAAACCCGCGGTACAATAAACAGTAGTAAAAACAAAAACGAAACAGTTAGAAATGGGATAATATACGACATAGATAGGACGGACTAGCCGAACTAGAGGGCACCCTTTTGAAAGAATCTCGAAGGAAACTGGAGAGAGAAGTAGAAAGTTTTGAAAGATCAATAACATTTTAAAAGGTGATAATCAAGCAAGAAACCCCATAAAGTATAAACCCGAATCAGTTTCCCCGCCCCCAACCGGTTAAAGCTATCAGAAGCTGGAAAAATGAATCTTGAGCGAGACGGCGAAGAACGTCGTCAAGCCCGGAAACTGCAATAGACATATCCAGAGCCGGAGAAAGGCCAATTGGAGGAGGGCGGTGGGGAGTAGAAAAACGCAAGGGTGGAAGAGAAGTAGAAGCGGGCGGAAGGGGGGGAATCAACCCCTCCTGTCGGAGCCGGAGAACCGGAGCATGAGCTGTAGACACAGGAAGTAGTGGGGGCTGGACCACCGGAGCCATCCGCACCGAAGTTTGAGAAACAGGAGCCTGCTGCGGTGGAAGCTTCGCTCGGACCGGAGTAGAACTCGGAAGAGAAGTGGTCAAAGGTGGCGCAGAAGTTGGAAACAAACTAGAGGTCGTGACCCCAGGAATACCGGGGCCACGGCCAACGTAATAACCACCCCCCGGAACAAGACTAAAATCCAAGGTAGAGGACTCAGACTGTCCAGGAACATGTGGCGGACAGTGGGTGAGCGATTCTTGACTGCTCGACGCACTTAGGCCTGAAGTCGATGGAACAGGCTGTGCAATAGAAACCTCCCCTGTAGAAGTCTGAACCACGGTTTTGCGAAGTTTGGTGGTCTTGACCGGAATAGAGACAGAGGCCGGCGGTAGCAGGGTCGGAGCAGGCTGCTCCGGGAGCGGCGAAACGGCAGTAGTAGCCGAAGCAGCGGAAGCAGCGGCAGTAGCCGAAGCGGCAGAAGCAGCGTTTGAAGCAGCAGTCCGGGCGGCCATTCGCTCATAATATTTGCGTGAAGCTTCAGCAGCCTCCGGAGCCGTAGGTTTTTTAGGCGTATCTGCATACATGCCCAGGAGGTCATCTCATCCATGTGTAGGGTGAGACCGAAGCGTGTAGGAACGGAGCGATTCCTGAAGTGAGGAGACCGCCCAGAACCGACTGCGCCCGCACCCGACCGCGGAGGTGACCTAGAGCGAGCACGCGGACGTTCGTCAATTAACAAACGCCCAACAGATGTGTCCATAGACAAGGGTGGAGAATGAGGAGGGGTTCCCGGAGGAGAAGTCGGAAAACTTGCCAAATTCAGCTGGCTTGGCTGATGATCTACCGGTAGTTCCTCCGGAATCTCACCCTCCTCGACCGCCCGGTAATCCTGCTCCTCCTGCTGTGCTTCCTTGGCACGCTTCGCAGCTCCCGGAACCTTTTCCGCCTTAGAACCCACCACAGGCGGATTTACTCGTAGGGGCGCAGAGACAAAAATTTCCTTATCCCGGACTTCAACCCCAGGAATCCGAGGATTCTGTGCAGTAGGGACCGTAAGGTCCGGGCGAAGGTGTGCCGAGATTTTGTCACCTTTACTCCTACCCTTGTTAGGTTCAAACTTGAGAAAAATCATCTGTGTAGGGTCGAAAGGAGGATCTGTAACCGGAACAGGTCTAGAATCGCCGACAGCCAGGCTTGACAGTTCACGTAGCGCTTTGGGCAGACCTTTCTGACCATAGGCTCGGGTTTTCCTAAGCACCAGAAAATCCTGTTCAAGAAGAGGAGAATAAAGGCACAACATGTGAACAGACATATAAACATCCCGAATCTGGACCAGCCCGTATTCGAGGACAGCTTCTTCCTGTAAAGGCGTGACAGAATTATCAGAAAGATAAGCGCGACGAATTTTGTCCGGAGGATACTGCAAAAGAGTCTCCTGAAACCACTTAAAAGGCCGATCCAACCGTGTGCCAGGAGACGGCGGCTTCGTCGGATAAGAGGAGACACCCTTTGCAGGATCACCCTTAGTGTTCCAAATGTGAGGGCCTTTTCGATGAAAAGGACCCCGCTGGCGAAGACCTGAGGATAGAGGGCGTTCCGCAATATAGTCGGCAAGGTGATTCAGATCAACAATGGAATTTCTGGCATCAATGCCTAGGGTCGTATAGAGAATCCGAACCGTATCCACGGCACCCACTGCAAAAATTAGAAAAGGCGTATTGTACAGGATAGGCTGGAGGCCATATCTGATGAGAGACCAGGAGGGAGTGTCCATATAGATTCGAGGGATCAAAAACATGAAAACCTTGAAATTTGGATCGTGCGTGCATTGACGAGGAGCATGAAAACAGAGTGGATCAATTTCAGTGGAAAATTTGAGCGGATGTTCCCGAACTGCAAACAACAAGACGGAAAGGGCTGATCCAGTCGACGAATCCGGAAAAGAGCCTTGATGTTTTACATACGAAAGAGTCAAAAAACGAGCCTTATCTGCTTTTTCATAGATCTTCTGAACTTTAACGTAGAGCTGTTGGAGACTGGTGACTACAGTAATAGTGTCACGGGAATCTCGAGGTTTTAGACTACTCGGCTCCCTTGCCCATTTCTGCACAGAATCCTCCCAATTTCGGAGTTCCTGGGATTCAATAAAGGCCGGAATTGTCACAGGGTGAATAGTCCTATGCCGCAGAATTTCCTCCAGATCGTCCCTAGTAAGGGGGGGATTTGTGTTGGTCTTAGGCTCATTAGAGGACCTAGCTGCTGCCTCTGCTGCACGACGCAGGACAGGATCCGCCACTGAACCAGACGAAGAACCATTACCCGCACAACGGCGCAGACGCTGGGTCTTCGACAGGTTAGGGGGAAACGCCTGCGCCAGATTGAGAGTAGCGTCACTGGCAGCCCGACCCCACGCAGAGCACCCCGGGGAAGCCGAGACTGACGCCTGAGCCCCATCTGGTTCGGTGTCAAGGTAAATTTCTACTGTGGAGGGCTGATTGTCCTCTTCCTGAGCCAACTCGGCCTGCTGAGCATCACCTCCGGGAGCACTAGACTCCTCCGGCTGACCTGATTCCCGTTGCATTACACAAATTTTCAAGAAATTTTAAAGTGGAAACAGAAATTATCAGAATTTTTACTGCGAAAGGAGAATAAAACTACATATACACCCACAGTACAAAACAAAACTAAATTACAGACACAAAAACAAATACCAGATTCACTGGAGGATGACATAGGCCCGTAGGAACACAACCAAATTTTTTACCTAAACACAAAACAAAAATTCATTAGTAACACGTATACATGCATAAAAAGGCAAAATAGGTGAACAAGCAAGAACAAGCAAGATTGTCTGCAAAAGGTTAGCAATTTTCTGCTACACTTTAGGAAATAGTAGGCCTGCTGCGCAGAAAAATTAGGAATAGCACGAGTTTTCTGCAGACGGTAACTTAGAGCACGAGAGTGAGACGTCGCCGAAATGAAGTAAAAGTGGATAGGGTGAGGGAGTATTATTAAACTGTTGAGCAAATGAAATAAGCACAATATTTGTTGCCGCCAAAAAGTTAGACATAAAACCAATATCTTCTTTTGGCGCCTCTTGCCGGACAAATATTGTAGAATTAATATTAATATTAATATATTATAGGCATTTCACTGAGGTCTTAAGCATCAAAGGTCGTCTAATTCTCATTAATTCATGAGATGAATTCAAGCAACATGGCATTTAAACAGTTTTAAGCTGATACCTATTGTCAGACGATCAGTCAGTACTCTTCTGTAAACTGGTTTTAACTTAAGATTAAGCAAGCTAGTTAATTCTGATCAGATACTTTTCCGTAAACTGGTTTCCTTCCACTTTCAATAAAGTGTACAACAGGCCTATCCATATGAAATCAAGCCTTTTGTTTACTTTAGAAAATCTACATGTTAAAGATATACAGCCTATCCTTAATAATGTCTTACATGCATTCATGCATTTACTGTTATTTTGTGTGCAGGGTATGCAAAAGTTGTCCCCTGTGCAACTTTAAGAGACCTGCTGCGCTGAGGCGCAGCAGGAAAAATAAAATCAATTTAAAACCAAAATCTCAGCGTCCAGTGTTCCTCCGATACTGGCTCACCACTGCCGAGGGCGCAGACACTGGTTGGAAATATCCCACCACCAATAAGAAGTTTCTTCCCCGAAGGCTGGATGAAGTGGGCGCGGGTTTCCTGGTACTCCAAATCTGGTGTTTGTAGTGACACCCGAACCATGATACATCATGGTGAATTCTCCACGGTGAAAGACACGCGGAGCCCGTTGACCACAGGTTGGACAATTGTCTATTCGAGCAAATTCTGGAGAAATAGGCCTGGAAATATATATACCCCTGTGGGGTTTGATGCAAGGCGATTATATTTGGCACTCCGGGAGGTGGCCGTGTGGGCGGCGGTCGTGGCATAACGGGACGAGGCACCAAATAAGGATGCACGCGCCCAACAGGTATTGGGTACCTGACCACAATATGGACCGGAGTCCCTTGAGGAGGCGCACCCGGACGGACCACTCGCGGAGCAAAGGGCGGCGAAAAATTTTGCATGAAATGTCTTGGAGGGGTAAAGTCCCCGACTGGTTGTCTAGGTCGAATCGGGATAGGGTAGGAATGTTCCTGGAGAAAGTTGGGGCGGACATGTGCTGCCCTCTGGAGAATTGGCAAATTTGGCAAGGAAGAAGACGCCGAAATTGTGGTAGTGACCACCGGAGCAAAATTTCTTTCTACTGGCGGCGAATTTTGATCTACAACTTCAATAGAAGAATCATGGTCCGAGACCACCTCGATCGCTCGAGAAACGGATGGAGACCGATCTGACATTTGAAATAATCCCTTGAAAACGTACAGACCGACGGCACTGCTGGGCGCACCAGAGGAACACTGGAAGGCAATTTGGATTATCTAAACAAAATATAGATTCAATAGAATTTCATGGAATCTTAGAAAACATGTTAATTTTTTTCAAATAAATTTATTAAAATAAGCCCCTGATCATGCGAAATAAACAAATAATACAAATTAATTAGTATAAAAACACAACCTAAGAAAACAATACGTACGTACTACACATAGCAAAAACTACAAAACCAAAATTATCTTAACCTTTTAGGGGATAGGATTTTGAGGACGAAGGCATCTATCAACAGGGTCCCAACGCCAGAACGAAACATCGGAAACTATGGCCTCAGCCAAAATACGAGAATTTTCTGATGGGTTCGAATACGGTGACCCGGTAAAAGTTTCATCGAGAAAACCAGGGGGGTTGACATGAAAATATCCCCTCTTTGATACGAACGTGCTGCCGGTTGCCCACACTGAGAACAAATACCCGGACGAGCATAACGCGGAGAATCTGCTACTAACCGGTGGCCCCACGGTAATTGAAACAGAGTAACAGTGCAAGCATTTACGGAGCCTCCCGGTGGTATCAGTGCAGGGAAACGAGTATTGTTAGGAGCTGAGGGTGCACCGGCCCGGGGAGCAAGCGGAGGAGGGGCGAGGGGAACCGAAACCGAGGGAACGTAAGTTTGAACTTCTCTTGAAAGTAAAAAGGGATGAAAATTTGATGGTAAAGAATAACGCGTAGGGGACCTCCCAGCCCCGGCAGAGTAGCGAGGTTGCACATGCCCATCTATAGAAAAAGTGTCCCAAGTAGAATTTGGAGAGGACAGCATAGTTGGAATTGAATCATAGTAATAATTTGCAGTTAGGGAAGGGGAGGTAGATCCGGGCGAAAGAGTATGTGTGTAAGTGGTAGCAGGAGGTCGAGTCACAGGGAAAGAGGTAGAATTTGGTAAATTTTGAGTCGTCGTTGTGGGTAAACTTTGCAAGGACCCATACGAAAGAGGAGGCGACACTGAAGGAGAGGAGGGCGGCACATGCCCGCTAATGTTGAACGGGGGATCAAATATTGAATAAACTCCCAATTCGGGTTCTGAATGATGCATAGACTGGTAGTCTGACGTGACTGGGTATCCGGAGTAATTTGGAAATTCAACGTTTGACACAAACCTAGGAAAACTTGGTGAAAGCAACTCTGAACGAATGGGAAATCTCATCGGAGGGAACCCCGGGCGCGGAGGAGTACACCCTATCACATTTCGACGAGCAGCTACCAACTGTTGTGAATACACCAAACGATCAGACATTTTACATACACGCCTTAGAAAAGTACAAAAATGTATAACCCACCGAATAACCTTACGATGTGCTTGGAGGGGAATTTCCTGGATACACGCAACCTTTCTAGAATAAAAATATATAATAAGTATAACAAAACAACACATAACAAAACGTGCAAACACAAAACATCCTATTACCTAACCAGAATCTTCCTCCGGAGTAGGGTTATATAGTAAAGACCCAGAAGGGGGAGATGCCGGAGAAGTTGGAGACGACATAGCGTCCGTAAATTTTTGGAGCAAAACTGAAGGAGATACTCTCTGTAAAATAACTTCATGTTCGTTTTTTTACCAATAAAGGGGCCGAAGGACATGACATATACAAAGTAGGAGCACCTTTTTCACGTAAGTACGAGGGAGGCTGAAAATAAGCCGGGAACACGAAATATCCGAATTGAGCGGCTAATTCAATAAATTTCTTACAAGAAAGTAAATCTAATTCAGAAGGATCAAAAATCATAGCCGCAATATGTTTATAGCGCAAATCTGCAGGGGTGACCCACCCCCCACGGTAAGGTACCTCTGGACCCAGTTCTAATTCCTGATTCAACACCGGAGGAAGATGTTCTCCCGGAGCAACTTTGCCCCGGAGTGACACATACATGGGTTGACCAGCGTTTGAGAAGTCATAGCTGCACGGGCGCGGGTCAAAACGTACTCTTGAAGGAGTCGACATGATAAGATATAAATACTAAATACGTATATATAAAAAAAACCAAGCGAGAGGAGAGAAAATTTCTGCTAACCTCAAAATTTCCGAACTTGCGGGAAAAGTAGATTCTAGCCGACACACAGAAAGAGCGCAACCCGCAATAACGTGCACAAACCTGGAACACAAAACATAGAGGTAAATACAGAACATAAACTGTGAAACCAAAACTATACCTGTATACGTATACGTATTACTCCGTTGGCGGAGGATGCGGAAATTCTCCCCTAAGCGATCTACCAATATTGTGATAATGGCATTCAAGTATAAATTTCGGGTCTACAAGTTGAAATCGCGCGTGGCGAACATCAGTATAAGCAACCAATCCCGGAGGAGTAGTTAAGCCTAGTTCGGCTAAAGTTATAGGGCGTGCCCCCAAGTCTAAAAGATGTTTAGGCGGATCAAAGGTGGCTGGAGTAGGATAACAATTAAATAAAGCCGCGACTTTTTGCATTCGAGAGGATTCTTTTGCATAATAAATAGAAGAAGGCACGGGTTCAGGAGGGGAAGGATAATTTTTATCTTCAACCGCAAGACCGAAAAGTAATTTTGATTCTCGTACAGTGGGTGCCCCCCCGCAACTACTCTATAACCAGGAGTCGGTGGGAACGGCATAGTGTCCCATGTAGGATCAAATTGACTGGATTTTATGAGATGCCAAACGTCAGCGGGAATTTCGTACTCCGGTCCCTCTGACACGGGTGGTAAAGGAGTAAAGGTCACTCGGTTTGCTGATTGTGCTTTTTTAGACTTACCAAATTTTGCTGCCCCGTATGGCATAGTACTAAAATACGAGAAGAATTAAAAAGTTTATGGAAAACCTACCAAAACGTTCTCCAGAAATCGGCCAAAGGCACTGACTAGAAAGCAACAACCTCAAAAGGCAAGCGCTTACTGAAATAACTAGACAATTACATAACATACAAAAATAAATTAATAAGATGCAAACAAAAAGGGTAAAAGAGAAATAACAAAAGTGTAAAGATAAAAAGGAAATATTAGATAAAATAGGTAAAACGTTAAACAATAGTACCGAGGTTGACATTAGACTTTTTACAAAATCAATGGAGTAAATTTTAAAGAATTTTATTCGTTTACAGAAATGAAATTCCAAAATTTGAAAAGAATAGAATTCAAGGAATAGGAAATTAACCAGGCGAAAAGGAAAAATGAATTATGAGTAAAAGGGTTTTAAACGATTTACATTGATCAATTCCGGAGCAGCATCTGAACGATGAGTAGACAAAATTTCGACATTTGTAGGAGAAACCACTTTTATAATACGATAGGGACCTTGGAACATTGGAAGGTATTTTCGACTTGCCCCCCGAGAAATATTCGCTTGCGAAACATCTTTGCAAACCAACATATTTTCTTTGTACTCGACAACTTTAGTTTTTGCGTCATAACTAGCTCGACGTTTTTCTAAAACCTCTCGAGTATATTCTTTGAGAATTTGACGAGAATACTGCAATTTTTCACGTAAATCTTCTACGTAAGAAGGGGTAAATTCTTTAGCAAGTGGGTCCTTGCGACTGAGTAAATTTTGAGAAAATAACCGGGATCTTGACCAAACAATAAATAATAGGGGGATTCTCCGGTAGAGGCATGGGGAGTAGAGCGGTAGGCGAACAAAACCCACGGAATTAGTTCATCCCATTCTTTATTAAACCCTAAAATTGCTTTCCGTAGAAGTACCTTTAAGGTTCCATTTAGTCGTTCGCACGCCCCATTGGTTTGAGGATGGTAAGCGGTAGTACGTACCTTTTTAGTCCCCAAAAGTTTGCACAAAGATTCCATAAGGGCCGAGCAAAAAGGAGTACCTTTATCCGTGAGAATTTCTCTAGGAGCTCCGTGAACCGCGATAACGTTTTCAGCAAAATTTTTAGCAATCGTTTGAGTTTGTTCATTTGGCATGGGAAAAGCCCAACCCCAACGCGTCAGGAAATCGACCACAACCAATACCTTGGAATTTCCAGAGGAAGTGGGTGGGGCGTGCATGACATCCATGGAGAGCCTCTCAAAAGGGGCTTCTACGGGAGTGAAAAAACGCATCCAGGCCTGCTTTTTGCGAGCTCCGGGATTACATGCAGCACAAACTTGACATATATCCAAATACCGGTTTACATCCTGAGTTAAAGTTTCCCAAAAATATTTTCCGGAGATCATTCCCAATGTACGGTCCCTCCCATTGTGACATCCACCAAACAGTGTATTGTGACATTCATCAAATACGTACTTGCGACAATCCCGGGGGACTACTATCAATTTTAGGGGGTCACGGCGTTTGAACTTAAGCCTCCGGTGTAAAATTTCATTTTCAATATAATAGTCCGAGGAAGTTTTACGTACAGCATATGCCTCCACAGGATCTTGTGGAAGGGTTTTGTCCTGTAGAAATTTCAACATATTGGCTGTAAAGGTGTCCGACTGCAGAGCTTGTTTCCAAATTTCGATTCCGGCCTCGGATGCCAGCGGGTCCTCCGGGCCCTCATATTCGTCCTCCATATTGGTGATAGCAAATAAAAATTCTGGAATTTTAGGGTGGTCCGCGAAAGAACCAGATATCTCAGGAGGATTTCGAGACAGTGCATCCGGAGCACCATTTGTGACACCCGGGCGCTGAATTACCCAAAACCGAAAAGAACGTAGAAAGGCTCTCCACCGGGCTATTCGACCTAGGGCAGTTTTCGGTACCACTTGGTCACCCAACATATATTCAAGTGCTTTATGATCAGTTATAACATCAAATTCGTATAGAATCAAATAATGTTGAAAATAGGAAATTCCAAAGAAGATAGCCAGGGCTTCTAGTTCAGTAACGTGATAGTTCTTTTCGGCAGTGGTCAGCGCCCGAGCGGCATATGCAACCGGATGAAATTTACCTTGGTCATCAGTTTGCTGGAGGACGGCTGCAATACCTAAAAAGCTGGCATCCGTGGCCAGGGTGAACCGTTTTGAAAAGCCCGGATACACCAATACAGGAGCCGTGATCAATTTTTCCTTTAGGATTTCAGAAGCCGCTTGACAAGCACTAGACCAAATAAATTCTGCGTCCTTTTTGAGTAAAGAGTTTAGAGGGTGAGCAATTTTGGAAAGTTTGGAACAAACCGTCTGTAATACCCCGCTAAACCCAGAAAACTTTGAACATCTTTTACAGTTTGTGGGACAGGAAAATCCTTGACAACCCGAATTTTCTCCGGATCCGTGGAGATCCCGGAGGCAGACAAAACATGACCCAAAAAGGGCATAGAGGATTTTGCAAATTCGCATTTTGACAATTTTAAAATGACGCGCTCTCTCGAACAACGTAGAAAAATTTCAAGAAGTTTGTCCAAATGATCAAATTCAGAGGCGCTGGATATCAAAATGTCATCAATATAAACCGTGAACCCTTCCATTATGCGATCTATAATACGTTGGAACGTTGACGGAGCATTGCACAGTCCGAACGGCATAACCTTGAACTCATATAGCCCGGAGTGGGTAATAAAAGCTGTCTTTTCCCGGTCCGGGGGGTAGATAGGGATTTGATGGAAACCGGAGACCAAATCTAATTTTGAAAAAATGGAATGGCCCAAAATTGCTTCAAAAAGCCCATGAATGTAGGGGATGGGGTAGCAATACTTTTTGGTGATTGCATTCAATTTTCGGTAATCGACACATAATCTCCAGTCCCCGTCCTTTTTGGCGACCAGAATGATGGGAGAAGCCCAAGGGCTCCGGGAGGGCTGTATGAGTCCTTATTCCAACCATGCAGCAAGTTTCTCATCTATAATTTGCCTTTGTGCAGGGTTGACTTTGTACGCCCGCGCTTTTATAGGGCGTTTCCCGGGTTCAATTTCAATGTAATGGTAGTCGATTTCGGTTTTCCCACAGCCTCCGGCCGCGTCCCAAATATTTGGAAAATTCAAAATCATAAGTTTCAGCCTACGCTGATTCCTACGCGTCAGGCAGCAATCAACAAGTTTGATTTTTTCGAACAAGAGAGCGCGTCTTTCTGCTTCCGCAAAAGCAGGAGAATTTACAATTTCGACTAAATTATTGGAGGCGCCACCCTTTTCCGGAGAGGCTGCCTCCCCAGAGGAGGGATTTTCCTGAGTTGACATTTCAAGTAATTGTTGGCGTGTTATATACGTATATCCGGGCTCACCCGGATGTATTTGCCTTGTAAATTTCACCGAGACCCACGGTCCAGGTTCAAGAGCTTCACACTCCTCTTCCCCTGCCAGATTCTCTGAAGACGCAGGAACGATGGACTCCCCACTGGCTTGCCCGGACAACGGCCCAGGCACACCAGAGGGTTCCCCAGGAGAGCCCCCCTTCAACCCAATACTGGAGCTGGTCAGAAAACCCCACTGAAACTAACGGAAAAGGCCTTTTCAGATTTTCAGGTAGAGGTGCTAATTGCTCTGGAGGAATTAGAGAAGGTTTCAAAACAGCTGTCTGACCTGATGAGGGGGAGGCTACCCCCTCTTTTGAAATTTTTTGAGGTTCTGGGGGAGTGGACAATGCCTTTGCTAGGGTGGTATTTTCTTTCACAATTTCTAGTTCCAAATTTTCTTCTTCTAGGGGGTGGCCTACCCCCTCTTTTGAAAAAATTTTCGAGTCCATATTTTCTTCATGGCATTGAAACACGATTTGCTGGTCATCCTGAGCCTTTTGCTGTAGATATGGATCGAATGGAGAACCTTCCCGGAGTGGAGGGTCCCCCATACGTGCATCAACAGCAAAAAGCAAATCGCGTGCAAATTCGTCTAAATGGACTTGAGCTGGAGTGAAAATATTGAGGTCGCACAAAATAGGTTCTCGGGCGGAATAATCCCGCACGGGAGTAACCGACCCGAGTACCGTGGCCTGTGGAATTGTAATTGGAGATGGGGTTGGGTTTACCATTAAAAGTTCGAAGAAATTTTCTAAAATTTGTACCACCCTAGCATAAGGTAGAACTTTATGTTCAGACAATAAAGATTCCATGGGGTCGAAAAAGCACAATGGTCCCCGAACAGCAGAGGAGGTTCGAGCCTGAGCCCAAACCTCCGAAGTGGGGGGAACTACCACATCTACTGCCATCACTGCCGGAGTTTGATCACACCAATTAGCCAAAAAATCAGCACGGATATCAACCGCCGAAAGTAGAGGGTGGCGTATGCCTTGCATATTAACCTCATTCGAAGAAAACAATAAATCCCACTGAAACATTTTCATAAAATCGGTGCCGGTTAACATATCCCGATAAAACTCGGGTGCCATATGAAAAGACCAACCGTATTCTTTGCACCCCACTGTAAAAATAACAAAAACTTTAGCTGAAATTTTTAGGGGAGCATTGTTTGAAGTGACGGCAGTGATAGGATCAGGGTGGTCAAATCGAACCTCTGCCCCACTGGCTAAAATTCTTTGTACCGTTCGGGGACTAATGATAGAAATCGACGCCCCGGAATCTATAATTGCCAAAATTCTTGCGGCCCCAGATGTTACTAAAATAGCGGGCATATTATCCGCTGCCGCTAGTACCTGTTCGGATTCAATTCCCGCGGAGACCCCCGGAGTCACTGCTACGGAAGCTAGATGACCTGAAACAGGGTTTTCCTTATCCTGTAAGGTGTCAATAACGGTGGGCTGTTCCGTCTCCGTGGCCACTGAGACACTCTGTGCCTGTGCTGACTGGGAAGGGGCATCCCCCCGAGAACTGGAGAAAAACCCGCGGCCCAAGTAGGAGGTGGGTGTTTTTCGACGAACGTGATCGAATCGTATTCTGACTGATTAGGGCATAAACGTTTCAATAAAAGTGCCATTTCACGCATCTGGTTAGATAACGCATAGTGATACTCTTGCATAAAGTTATACGTATCTCGATGAATTGCCTGTAGATGGGTCAAATTATGAACTACTTTTGAAAAAACACTAGACAATTAGGCTTCTGACATTGACAAATCGAGATGTCGAGAATCAAATTCAGTGGAGGTTGAAAGCGCCTCCGGACTAGACTGGAGGGGCCCCTGCTCCCACGGAGCAGAGCCGCCACCTGGCCGGGCAGATACCACAGAAACTTGAAACTGACTAAACATCTGATTTGCTTGCTGCAAAGTGACTCCGGTAGAAGGGGGAGCTGACCCACCCGAGGGAGGGGCAGCTTGAGCTCCCGCTCCCGAATCCGACGCAGGTACAAAATTTTGTGACAATTCCGGAATACCAGCATTTGCCATGACAATACGCTGATACGGAGTTGGAGAAGTATTTTGAGTTTGAGCAGGAGTGGGGTGAAAATTTTGAACCGGGGCTTGGGGTGCCTGTTGGCGGGTAGGAGCAAACAGGGGTTGAGGAGTGGAAGGTGGAGCAGAAAATTGAGGTGGTTGGGGGTTGGGCTGAACAGGAGCATACTGTGTAGACGGAGGAGGTGGTGTATAATTAACGGGTTGATAATACTGTTGTTGATTCGCTGGTGGCTGATATTGAGAGGAATAACGCGACTGATTATAAGAAACGTGGTCAATTCGTTCCGGAAGGGGGCGAGTTTTGTAGTCAGGAGGGGCTTTGGAGGGATATCTTTCCCAACATTTTTCGGGGGGATGACCCCGTTTTTTACAATATCTACAGGGGGCGGAAAATATTTTACGTTTTTCTTCGTCCCATTTGGCTAGGGCTTCCTGAATGTGTTGCTCAAACCAGTCCTTCATCTCTCGGAAACCAAGGCGGGAGGTAGCGACTTCCAGGTTTGCCTGTGAGGTAGAATCCGAGGTTTTTTGGTTCTGAAGTCTACTATCAGAACCGCCTTCTTCGACATAGTAGATAGGTAAGTCGTATGATAAGGTGTCGCCCTCCGGAGCCCTGGCTTCGCGAGACTCCAGACGGTCAATGATGCGGCGCACATCCTGCATGGTCGGGCGTTCATTCTGGTATAGGGAGGCCAGTGCAAGGGCAAACTTGTCATGGACTCCGGCAAAGAGTTGTTGAACACACTGTTCTTCCCTTTCCTCCTGGGTGCCCCACAGATCGAGGGCCATAGCTTGCAATTCAGAAATATAGTGCCGAACTGATTCGTTATGAAGCTGTTTACGATGAGCAAAAGCCGAAAATCTATCACGTAGAGAAAGTTGAGGTTTTGGAAATTGAGATTTTATCAATTCAAGAAAACCTGTATATGACTCTACGACCTGTGGGCCACAACGGGAGGCGAAAATTTGAGCTTTTCCGGAGAGTTTATTCCAGAGAAGACGCCCCCACTGGTTCTCCGGGACTGCATGAACCGCCACGGCCGATTCGAATTGAGGAAGCCAGTCCTCAAAATAAGCATATTTTGGGTCGTAGCGAGGGACCTCCCTTAGAACTTCGAGATAATACCGGAAAAGGCTAGTGTCAAATTTGGGGACAGAAATGTCCGTTGGTTGCATGGTTTCCGGAGTGGGGTGACGAGAATTTTCAGGCGTTTTCGATTTTTTTCCACGGTATGCACCGTATGAGAACTCTGATTTGAAAAAGATGAGGGAGTAGGAGGGGGACCCGGAGGAGGTGGAGAAAGTGATGGTTGGAGATGTGGCGGTATGTACGTACATACCTGTTGTGGACTAGAAACTGGCGGAAGAATGGTAGGTGCCGGATTTTGGGGGGGGTTGCCCCCCGGAGGTTCCTGTCCAGCAGGGGGGCACCGCGTCCTTGCCCTCCCATAAGGAGGACACAGACGAGTGTAGTCCCCGCTGCTGGGAGGTCTCACTGGGGGTAAAGGGGCGGTTTTGAGATACATAGTCAGTCGCACACGCGTGGGAGGCAACCATATCTGCCATGTAGTATGGGTTTTCAGGGGCCTGTTGAGGTACGTATGGCGGTACCCGGAGAGGCGGAAGATTTGGTTGGGACCCCTCCCACAAATGATTTCTGTCCAGTTCCGCAATGACCGGATTCTGAAAGACCTGCTGTTCTAGACGGTCATGTTCAAAATTTGCGGGTGTACGTACAAAGTATTGCCCCTCCGGAAACTGTTCATTGGGGGGTTGGCAACGAAGTTGAGGAATTTGCTGTTGATGCGGGTCAGGAGCTGCAAGTTGAGCCCCTTCATATAAGTGTTGTCCATAAGAACGGGGGAGAATCGGAAAATATTTGGGGTCCTGATCATTTACGCGACTACGCTGAGTTAAGCGACTTGGAGAAGCCATAGGAGGATTTTGAGTACTGGGGTGGGGAACTGGTAAAGGGGGAGGTGGGGGAGGCCGTGTATGATGTAATTTTGGTGCGGAGGGGCCCCCGGTGCAAACTGGAGTGCGATGTACCGAGATATGAGAAGGAGCCGTAGCTCGATTTGGTAGGGGATTTCCGTATTGGTCACGGGGAATGACATGCCCACCCAAATGAGACAACTGAGGGACTTGAGAATTTACGGGCGGTACGTACATATTTTTCTGAAAATCGGCCACCGAGGCTGCTGGGATAGTATGTGGAATTTGGGTGTTGGGTAGGTAATTGGGCTCTGGGGGGTGATACCCCCCATCAAAATTCTGCTCCATATAAGATGCGGGGGTGTTATGGTTTGAACCTCCCCCTTCAGACGAAATGCCCGAATTTTGACTGTACGCCGAATTGTAGACGGACCCATTTTCTGAATGAGCGACATTTTCACCGAAATTTTGCTGAAAATTTGGTCCGGTAGGAGGTGGAGGGGTCCCATTTTCGACCCGCCGGGAGAGTGTCCCGACAACACCAGAGGGACCCGAAGCATTTTGCCCAAAATTCTGTGAAAAATTTGAATCCATGGGAGGGGAGCAGGAGCCGTTTCCGACCTGCCGGGAGAGTGTCCCGACAACATCGGGCGGACCCTGAGGGGACCGGAGAGAATACGTACATTGGGGGGGAGGGGCTGCAGCCCCACCTTGGGAAGTTTGGGGGAGATAATAATTTGGAGGAAAGGGTGAATTTTTAATTTGTTGGGAAAGGGGGGGGGGGTCCCTCTCCGGCTTGCCCGGACAACGGCCCAGACACATCATTAGGGGCCGCCCCATTTCCCAAAATATTTGAGGGTGGAAGTAAATTTTGAGGTTGTTGGGGAAGGGGAGGTCCCTCTCCGGCTTGCCCGGACAACAGCCCAGACACACCATTAGGGGCCGCCCCATTTTGCAACCCCATAGCAGAAAGAACACTTTGTGTACTCTGAACAACGTCAAAACGAGGCGAAATAAAATTGTCAAAATCCCGACGAAAATTTGAATTTTCAGAATTTTGGTCCGCTGGACTTTTGGGGGAGGGGGTGGGTAGTTTGCCCGCCCCCAAATTACCCAAATTTTCATTAGGAGGGGAAGCAAACTGAGAAACAATCTGGGATGGGCCGGAAATTGGTCCCCCCAACACCTGCACTGAGGTCTCTCTCCGGTCCCTACATGATTCTCCCCCAAAATTTTGTCCCACTGGTTCCCCAACTGCTGGAGAACCCCACGTATTCATTAAAGCCCCCGAAAAGTTTATATCCCCCCGAGACATTTCCCCCAACGACCGTCCCCGAGACGTGGAACGGCTACGCCTGTTCCGGGGTGGGGTCGGGGGTCGAACAGCACCACGAAAAATTGGGGGGTGGGGGGTTCAGAATTTTGGGGGTGGGGAGATTCAAAGTTTTGGGGGTGGGGAGGTTCAGAATTTTGGGGGTGGGGGGTTCAGAATGGGGGTGGGGGGGGTTCAGAATTTTGGGGGTGGGGGGGTTCAGAAAAGTGTACTCCTAAATTTTGTGACGCAGGTGGGGAAGAAACCAAAACTTGCGGGGGTGGGGGGAGGTGGGTTTGAACTGTATGGGGGAGTCGGATTTTGTAAATTTTGGGGGGAGGCAATCCCCCCGTTCCCCCCATGCTGTCGCCCCCCAAAATTTATGGGAGACTTTTGAAAAAAATGGCGGTTCAAAAAACTATCCGAAACTTCCGGCGCCTGCGAATTTGGGGGTAATTCAGAAAAAAGACGAACTGTTTCGTCTCGAATTTTTTTCAAATAGCGAGTGAGCGGGCGAGACGAGTCCGACATGCTACTCTCCTGAAGAAACGGTCGCCAGTTGTAGAGTAGTTGTTTGCCAATAAACGATAAGTTTAAATTAGTTGCTAGATTCGTGAGTGTGTGCATGTCAATCTCGTCCCTAAACTCGCTATTTTCCTAAACAACTACAGCAGGCGCCGGCAATCTAAATAGTACCGTGAGTTTACTGGTTTTTAAGCAAAGTTATAAAGTTACAAAAAATAGCAGAATCACTTTTCAGTACAAAACATGAAACTTTACAGAAGCACAAAAATATTGTCGAAAACAAGCAAAAAGAACAAACCCGAGACCCAAAACCAAATTAGAGGAGAAAGGGGTCAGCCCCCGTAGAAATTCCCAAGAATGGTCGGCTGACTAATTTCAAGACCCGACCGCGCTCTGCAGAAGAATGAAGTAGACTGACTTTTGCGCCCAATTTCAATGGCGGAACCGTTTAGCTAAGGAACCGAGGTTCCTACACGAGAGTACAATTTTTCATTTATCGTTCATAAAGATAACACTGCGTTTTGAGTAAATTTAAATGAAAATCAAAGAGAATATCAGAAAATAGTTCACAATATAGCGTTTCCTGCACGTTCACTAACTGTTTCAGAAGATATATACATTTATGGTCCAGTTTAATTAAACTTTAATATTTCGGTAAAAACATCGGATATGGTTACAGTCTGTGAGTTTTTTCGATTTGCTGTGTTTTTAATAAGTGTATTTTTCAGTAAAATGTTTGCGAAAACAACTCAAAACTCGTGGTGCTGGGACATTATCTTGAACATGAAAGTCTAACGTGAAATCCTTAAAAATAGTCTTTGATTATTGTAAATAAAGCAGCAATTAAATGCGGCTGGGCTGGTGCCGACTTCTGGAAACAAGAAGGTGTTTGCTGATCTCCAGAGATAGACAATTCTGGGATATGGGTACATATTGACTAGCAGAGCCTTTACCTCGTGGCAAAATGCCGTGCGTGGGTTCGAGTCTCACGATGATGATATTGTGATATTCCCGAAATCTCTAAAAATTTCAGGGGAATTGTGAAACTTAGACTTAAACTTAAAAATTTTAACCAGTTTTTAGTAACTGCATTGGGCGGGAAAGAGTGGGATTGCAGATGACAACTTTGTAGTTACTGGTCAATACTCAATAGATCACACTATAAGAGTTTAAGAGAACTCTACGTCTACAGGTCGTGAAGGAACGCTCCGTATCACGACTTGATGCCAGATCTCTTTCGAGTATCTTGCTACTTCAATCCTGAGATTGGCAATTATTTAATTTTAATTTATTCATTAATTATTAATTTCATTAATAAATTAATTAATTTTTGGAATTCAATTTAATGAAATTGAAATATAAGAGCTTTGAATTAAATTTGCATACATATGCATTTAGCAACTGCTTAGAAATTTAGAATGTATTGTAGCATTTTAAAGACTGAATATACTTGCAGCATAGACAAAGCAGGTTTCATAAAATGCACTTTCTCGGCAATGCAGTTCTCAGCAAGGACATTCTGGGCAATGCAAACTATGATTCTTAATCTTTCTCACCAATGCAAGTAAGAAGCATTGACCGTTCTCGGCAATGCAATTCTCGGCAATGTCTTTCTCAGCAATGTGCATTCTCGGCAATGCAATTCTCGGCATTGAATGTTACCCTAAAGTACTTATACAACGAAACAAGCTAGAAATGAAGCTTGCAACTAAACTAATGAAACTTGATTCTATGATGCTGCAGCGGAGAACATAAGTTCAAGCGATATTTAAAATCATCTGGCAGTAAATTTGCCGTGGCTGGGAGGCCTTTTTGGTGTGCAGCTGAGCTGTCTAAGTTGGAGCTCAGCTTCACACACTGCTGCGCTATGCAGATTACCGCATGGTGCAGCAAATTAGGTTATACAACTCTTTTGCACTTTTCCTATGTAAAAACTGTGCATATAAATCAGATAATGCACAGTGCAGCGTGCGTATAACTGAGCTGGGAAGCCGGTCCCTAATCTAAATTGCTGTAGCATACAGTTGCCTGCATGCTACAGCAGTGTGTACAGCAGAGCTCCAACTTAGACAGCTCTGCTGCACACCAAAAAGTAGGCCTCCCAGCCATGGCAAGCAACAATGTTGCTGCCACTTGATGTTGAAATTTGTCTAAACTTAGCTGTCAGCTGCAACATAAATGAGTAAGGTTTCATCAATTAAGGAGACGTTGAATCGTTGTATAAGTACTTTACAACACACCTTAGCGTTGTTCACTAATTTCTACTGCGTACGTCGTATGGGAAGCCCTCGTGCGTGGCACTCGTGCGCTTCGCGCACTCGTGCCCCACACTCGGAGCTTCCCACACGGCGTGCGTATAAATCAGTGAATACACGCTAAGGTGTGCTATAAAGTATACTTATAGGTCCAGGCCTCCCAGCGTGCACCATGCGGATAAATAACTGATCCGCACGGTGCACGATACAAAAGAGCAGCAAAGCTCTCTGTAGCGTGCACTCAGCTTATACGCACGCAATTAACATAGGAAAAGAGACAGTTAGTTCTTTAAGCACCTTTATCAAATAGAGGCTTGGCTAGGGCGGCTCTTCTTGTGTGATCAAATAAAGAGAGAACGTCTCTTAGACAGCAAACCGCAAACAGCCAAGAGAGACTATTCCTAAGAAACCCATCATAATCTTAAGAACAAATGAAAATCTGTTGTTTTTATTATATATTTGCAATGTTTTGTGTGACTGATTGCTTCACATGATGTTTCAGCCGGGTCAGAAGCCGAACGCCGGTGTCAGCTGACACTGCTAATAGCACACTTATTCCCCCGTGCTGGCAATTTACCGAGACTTATTGTATAGGCAGCAATAGGTACATCACCGGCCTTGTCAAACTCGGTTAAGGGGGGGGGGTCGCGAATTTTCAACCATCTCCGATTTTTCTCATTTACACATATTTTGTAGTCCCCATGGGTCCTCAAAACAAGACAGTTGCGTTTGTTGCAAAACTTTCCCTATCATTCACAATTGTCCTTCAAAGGTGACCTCGACATGTGTTAAACATAGGAAAACGAAAAAGTTAGGAAAATTTCGCGGTGACCAAAAGTTTGAGCGCTGTTCAAGAGCAAATGAGCTATAGCTGGCAAAATGGTTATCTGGACTAGGTAGCGTGTTAATATCCATATGAGGTGTTTTTGCGTTAGCTCTACGATTTTCTAGAAATTTTCAAAACTTAATGAAGTCGGTTTTTGCTAAATTGTGACTTACAAAAATGCCACCGAAGAAATGTTTCGTCATGCCCTGAACTAATCATTCACTGCACAAATTTCGCGTATAGATATTAACACAGTACACAAATAGAGCTTCATTTTGCATATGCAAAATCCCTGCTGCTGCTTGGGAGTAGATCACACTTTTGGTCACCGCGTTGGCGTTTTGCTTCAAAATACGCCATTTTCTAAAATGTTTGAATATAATGGTCTATAAGTCGGGTGAAACCCGAGATATATATCCCAACCAAATTCGGTGTGCCAGTTTGCACAAATGAAAGGGAGATGTGTGCTAAATTTCACTGCAATTGCTGGTGTTTAACCGTGGACGCATGCATCAGTGCGATGTCGGTGTAAAATAAAATAAATAATAACTATAGTAAAAAATGGCAAATTTTCAAATTTTTCAATTATAGCCAAATTTTATATCAAATTGAAGCTCTCGATGTCCTGAACATTTTTATCTTCTTGCACCAAGTCTCTACAAAGTAGTATGGGAAAGTTAGAGCACGTTATAGTTTGAAGTAAATAACAGTCGGAAGGAGCTTGAGCAAATCGTTCAAACGCCGTTTCTCGCTCGGTGCTTGGTGTATCATAGTCATTTGCACAGCAATAAATAGGCCCAGATAGAGGCTTCAATTTGATCTATGGGCCATGCCGTAGTCTTTTGTCATCCTATGTGCACACGACTTCGAAGCCCCTCAGCGAGGCATAGTGGCGTAAATACTAAATTGTAGGGATTCGAACTGCAATATCTCTTACCTGGATTGATCCTGGACTCTAAAAATTGTCTTGTTTTTGGACACATATGGGGGTATATTATAGCCAAAATCGAGCGAAATCGGTGACTATAAAATTTGGTACCCGGCGACCCCCCCCCTTAATTGCGAAAGCAACTAGTCGGTGTCAGTCCCCCTCTCCAGTCAAACTTCACGCAATACTGACACCACTCCTAACCGGCGTTTGCCAACTGGAGTGGGGCAAACTAAAAGAGCTTTAAAATGATGTTCATATCGCTTTTGAACGTCGTTGAAAACAGAAACTACTTATGCTAAATTTTCCAAATCTATTTTCTCATAAGCCCATGACCAAATTTGCTCAAATTTTGTATAAACGTTTGGGAAATTTTACATTTAATACATGCAATTATCAATTTCACAACTGGTAAAGTTTGACGCTTGTCTTTAATTTTTATGCTTTGAAAATGAAAGCATGTCATAGAAAAATGCACAAGGCCCTTCGGGAATGAAGCACTTTGTTTGAGGCAGCATTGCTTGTATTAAATATTAATTTACTGATCCACGTCCACCTCCCCTTTATAGTTGTTTTCTCAGTCAAGGGCACTTGCCGTTTTCCACGTGCTCTTTTATTCCGCAGTTAAATCATTAACATATATGCAGTTGTCATGCAGCGCGAAATTTAATCCTTCGGCACATTTTTAAAGCTGAGCCAGTTCTGCACAAATTTGAAAATTTGTGCAGTTAATTTGCACAACTATTAGCTAGGGTGCCGGATAGCAGAGTTGGGCCAAAAGAACATAATATGTACCATTTGGGCATTTAGTGATTAAATTACAACATTAGCTAGTTTCAGCTTTTGGTTATAATTTGTGTTGGTAGTTTCTGCTATTTACTACTCAAGAAAAATATAACAAGTATATTGAAGAATTTCGTATGATTTGTGAATTGAGCTTAAACGATAAATTTGAAAACTTTAACATGTAACCAACCATTCATTAATATAATACAGGTCAGGTCTTAGTTGACTTGTCTCATGAAATTTATATCTTATAAATTATCTATATTTTACTAATCTAAACTTAAATCTAAAATTATGTATAGGCAACAATATTTCTCTTTATTCAACATCCTTGTTATATTTGTCGTAAGTAGTAAAAAACAGAAACTACCAACTTAAATTATAACCAAAAGCTAAAACATGCTAACGTTAATTAATAATTTGCTAAATGCTCAAATGGTACATAATATTTAATTTTTCAGAGTTAACATACAAAGATTAACGTACAATCAAAGTGAAAACAGAAACTTGAAATATTATTATTATTATTATTATTATTATTATTATTATTATTATTATTATTTTGATTTCAGTTTCCGTGCAATATTAACATTGCACATTAAGACCATGCAATTTCAAAATTGCATGGAAACATCGTGCAATTTCAAAATTGCACGCTTTTCAATATGGCACGTAACATTTATAGGTATTTAAACTTCAAACAATAATACAATATGCTATTTGTGCTGTGGGGTGGGCGAAGTTGTGAAACGTGCTGCCGAAGTCGTGATGTAAATATTATCAGTATGATTGTAAGGGGGATGCGACTGCTTTACTATTATCCTCACTACGGTATCAACTAAATTTATTTCAGAAACACGATATATTTATATAGAATTAAATCTGCAGGTTAGCAACAAGACCAAAATGAGAACATAATTATGCTACATTTATGGGGAAAGCAATACGATCCTATTTTCACGTTTTCAGCCATTCATTATTCTAACATAACCATCTCTGGATAAATAGTGATCGCATCGTCGTCCCCACCAACCTTGAGAACATTTACAGTCAAAGCTTTTGTAAGGTAGCGGATCACATGACATTGTATTTTCGATAAAACATGATCCCCGGTCATGACATTGCTTGTAAGCACACTTCTTGAATTGATGTGAAATGTCTCTAATATAGGGTCCCATTCTTTCAGTCATAAACTGGTGAATATGGGTACATTTTTGCTGAGATCTGACCGATTGTGAACTACTCCAGATTATAAGTCCATCTACACCAAGATTAGCAGGCTGCATAATTGTGGAGCATAAGCTGTCCTAAAATAAATAAAGATACAACCAAACCGCAAGCCTTAAGAATACGTATTAGTTAAGTTAAAGTGTGAAAGAAGTAAAAAATCTGATGAAAATTTTAATGCAATGTTCAAACAATAGTATGAAACAAAGTTTATAATGTACATCGTACGTACATTAGTATAGAATTTTAGGCAGTCGTCATAAGTATTGTATGTGAATTTAGTGTATGGATAGATTTTGTGGTAAGGTTTCATAATCCGTAACGTCTCCAGAAGCTTAGCTTGAACATAGAGGTAGGTGTCCACAGAAGAAGCGTTGACGTGACTGGTTCGTAGATAGATTGACGGAAACAATCCTGTACTAGCTTCATATAACCACGATATTCTAAAATAAAATTGGCACAGATGTTATTCGGAGGCTCGGAGCTCAATTCTGAGGCTTTGTCCAGAACTCGGAAAGAGAATTTTCTAGCCCATCTTTTTCCAAAAGGTCACAAGATTTCGGAGGTGGGAAGTTCGGTCTTGTCTCGATTACCCCCCCACCACTCAAACTCCTTAAAACTTGACCAAATGAGATAAAAATTCGCGAAATTTGATTTTTTATATTTCTAAGGGGGAACTAAGCGAAACCGAAAACTTTTTGGCTTCGATTTTGCTGAAAAGATGTATATAGGGGTTTTGGTCGTAGAACACGAATCTGAAGTCTGTTTTTCGTTAGCTCAGTAAAAGCTTACATAGTAAGCTTAAATCTTTAGCTTATACTGAGCTAACGAAAAGCTGATTCGAAAAAAATTTTTCTACCCCCCTAAATTCTATTATTGATATCTATTATTTTGAGAAAATGGGAGATTTTTTGGTTGTCCGCTTAAATCGAAAAAATCGAATTTCGCGAAATCGAAAAATTTTGCGATATTTGAACTTAGCGCGGTCGAAACATACCCATACCAAATTTTAATTCATCTGGTCAAGTTTTCAGAACTTTGAGTGATGGGGGTAATCGAGATAAGGCCCAAAACCCCAAAATTTTCAGCAAAATCGAAGACAAAAATTTTTCGTTTTCTCTTAATCGAAAAATGTTTAGATATTTGAACTCAGCGTTTTCGAAAACATATCTACACCAAATTTTAGCTCATTTGGTCAAGTTTCAAGGATTTTGAGTGTTAAGCGAGATAAGACCCAATTTATATACCTTTTATTGATTTTCTGAGACCGCTTGCTACAATATTCCATTCCATGACCAAAGCACAAAGGATATCCATAAAATCCCCATCTGGCATAGGGTCTCAACTGACGACCTAATCTCAAAGTAGCCACCATCAATCGTCTGAACAAAAACCAAACAGCGTTATACAGAAATGATGCAAAAATGCTTTGAATCAGAAAACGCTCAAGCAAATAAAGTAATTGAATAGAAACCGATAAATAACTAAATAATTATGTTTTAGCACTAAAGCTAACTCAAATACCTGGCGGCACGATGAAAGCGACGCTTTGCTGCCTTCCGTACCATCCGTTTATGCCACTTGGGAAACATAGTGCGCACCACTTTTACAGAATAACGTCTGTAAATGCGGAACTTGGACCAATTTAATGTCCATCGAGGTCTCCAACTTTCCCAATCAATCACGGCCAAACCAGAGTATCCGGAATTTGGAATTGCTTTCAGAATATCATTTTTGGCCTCAATTAAATGTCTGACAAAGTCGACATTCTAAACAATGTAAAGGAGTTTTAGCGATTCTGAAGAAATGTTTTAAAAAAATCGCTAAAATTCCGGCAAAATAGGCAATTTTTGGTAAAAACTCCCGGGGGCCAGCCCTTTTTGCGTTCTTGCCGAGTCTACCCTTTTTCTCTTTTTGCCGAAGGGGTGTACTGTAATTTGTTTTTTATCGGTCTGGGGGTCTCTGAACCCTACCCCCCACGTTATCCCATGGTTGCAGTCTTATTTGATCGCTGGACGCATACAGTGCCTTAAACAGTGTCTTTTAGGCTGAATTGCCTAAAAACAAAGATTTTGCCCGACGACACCAAGCAAAAGTGACATCTGCAATGCGTAATACCACATGCGCATTTGTTGAACTACTATAGGTTTCGATTCCGTTTAGTGAATTCAACTGAATCAGGGAAGGACTAACCTCAGGCACTCCTCCATTTATTGCGACTATGGAACCGTTTGGATGCTGCTGAAGACTGGGATACAAACCCAAATTTTTTTCATAGAACAAGGTCACATGTTCACCATAAAAGTGATGATCAGTATTATAGCGAATATCATTTGCGGCTAGATTGAAAGAAATATTGTATCTAAAAAGGAAACGTTATTGAATATCAAGTTATACAAATACCAACAATAAATCACATTCATGTAAAACAATATACATAGTAGACTTATGTACTCAATTATGATTTTATAATTTAAAATTTATCTGAAAATCACAATAAAATGACACAATCTCGTTTGCTTCCAAAAGTCGCAGCAAGAGTACAAAGACACTCAGCGCATTTTAAAGTATTAAGTCCACAATATGCTCGAAGCAGGACGAAATCTCGGGGGATTCGCAGTGTATGAACGACTGACGTACGTTGAGATTTTTCAAATACGGGCATTTCGACAAATCAAATATATCGTATAACAACTTAAGGGGGGAGGGTCCAAATTTTGGTCATTTTTTGACTTTCTCCGATCTCGCCGATTTTTACATATTTTACGGTCCAAACGGTACATTTTAATGAGTTTTTAAAATTAAAGTTGGAAGTCGTACGGGTGTTGCGTAATTTCACCTCAAAGTTGAGGTCTCATGTGTTAAACATAGGAAACTTAAAAAGTTTCACTTTTTTGGAGTTGTGTCAAAAAATCTCGAAACTGAGCAATGCTAACCAGCCGTGTCTGGTATCATTAGAAGGGCCTGGATGAGGTCTGTGATTTGTTGGAATTAGAATTTTGATTTAGGCTTCTAAAAGTTTTTAATTAATTTCTGAACATTTAAAATTTGAAGCGAATTTAAAAGCGGGTCAACTTTTAAATATTCAAAAATTGATTAAAAAATTTTAAAGACCTAAATCAAAATTCTAATTCCAACAGATCACAGTCATTATCCAGGCCTTTCTAATGATACCAGACAAGGCTGATTAGCAATGCCCAGCTTCGAGAGTTTTTGACACAACTCCAAAAAAGTGAAACTTTTTAAGTTTCCTATGTTTAACACATGAGACCTCAACTTTGAGGTAAAATTACGCAACAGCCGTATGACTCACAACTTTAATTTTAAAAACTCATTAAGATATACCGTTTGGACCATAAAATATGTAAAAATCAGCGAGATCGGAGAAAGTAGGAAAATGACCAAAATTTGGACCCCCCCTTAAGGGGGGGGGTCGCGAATTTTCGACCATCTCCGATTTTTCTCATTTTCACATATTTTGTAGTCCCCATGGGTCCCCAAAACAAGACAGTTGCGTTTGTTGCAAAACTTTCCCTATCATTCACAATAGTCCTCCAAAGGTGGCCCCGCCATGTGTTAAACATAGGAAAATGAAAAAATTAGGAAAATTTCACGGTAACCAAAAGTTTGAGCGCTGTGCAAGAGCAAACGAGCTATAGCTGGGCAAAATGTTAATCTGGACTAGGTAGCGTGTTAATATCTATTTGAGGTATTTTTGTGTTAGCTCAGCGATTTTCTAAAAATTTTCAAAGTTGGGTGAAGCCGGTTTTTGCACAAATTTTACTTACAAAAACGTCACCAAAGAAATGTTTCGTCGCGGCCTGAACTAACCGTTTACTGCACAGATTTCGCGTATAGATATTAACACAGTACACAAATAGAAGTTCAACTTCCATACGCAAAATCTATGCTGCTACTTGTGGATAGTTCATACTTTTGGTTACCGCGTTGGCGTTGTGCCTCAAAATACGTCATTTTCTCAATTTTTTGGATATAATGGTCCATAAGTCGGGTGAAAGCCGAGCTATTCCAACCAAATTCGGTGTGCCAATTTGCACATATGAAAGGAAGATGTGCGCTAAATTTAACTGCAATTGCTGGTGTTTAACTGTGGATGCATGCCTTAGTCCGATGACGGAGGCCTAGAGTCAAAAAATCGCAAATTTTCAAATTTTTCAAATACAGCCAAATTTTATATCAAATTGAAGCTCTCGATGTCCTGAACATTTTATCTTCTTGCACCAAGTCTCTACAAAGCAATTTGAGAAAGTTAAGCCGCATTAAAGTTTGAAGTAAATAACAGTCGGAAGGAGCTTGATCAAATGGTTCAAACGCCGTTTCTCGCTCGTTGCTTGACGTATCATTGTCATTTGCACAGCAATAAATAGCCCAAGATAGAGGCTTCAATTTGATGTATTGACCATACCGTAGTCTTTTGTCATCCTATGTATACACGTCTTCGAAGCCCTTAGCGAGGCATAGTGGCGTAAATACTAAATTGTAGGGATTTGAACTGCAATATTTCTTAACTGGATTGACCCTGGACTCTAAAAATGTGTCTTGTTTTTGGACACATATGGGGGTATATTACACCCGAAAATGAGCGAAATCGATGACTATAAAATTTGGTACCCGGCGACCCCCCCCCTTAAGGTGCTGGTATCGTTTTGTGTAAATTTGACCCTATAGGCTTTAATTCTTTATGAAAGTGGATGAAACTTTCCAACTATACTATTTCGGTGCTCTTTAACATTCTGGGACCAGTCCCGCATTTTTAGGTGCAAAGATAGGAAATTTTTGGTTTTTGCCATTATTCTCTCAGCACATAGTCGAAACACCAGATTGGTTGGTATGGCTGGAAAGAGGGAACAAAAATGAACATTTTTGCTTTTACAACTTTTGAGCTATCTCTTGTGGTTAAGTCAGTATAAGCAAAAAACGATTTTTGGGGTCCAAAAATGGCCGTTTTCCAGAAAATAAGTTTTTTCAAAATTACTACCAAATCGTACGGACAATTTTGGTTCATTTATACTCGATCGATACACAGTCTCATTGCACATTTTATCAATGCCTATTAGCCGGAGTTTGTTGCTCTAAGCTAGAGATTTGGCCGAAAAACCATTTTGGCAAAACTGCGATTATTTTGTTTTGAACATCGATTTCTCAAAAACTACCCAATGGATTCGCGTGATTTTTGGCAGGATGAGAATTCGCACTATTGCGGAGGGTCATTTATCTTGGTTTGAGCTAAAACATCTCCAGTTGCGAAAAAACTCAATGCAAAGTTGCGAAATTTCGTGTCACCGCACATTTAATAGATTTTCTTGACCGTTAAGACCTGCTGAGCCAAATCCAAAAAAATGTCCCTCGGCCCACATGTCCTTTATAGGACAGCACAAGAAAAAATTTTGGCCGATTCTACAGTTTTGAGAAATCGATGTTCAAAAATTTTTGGTCTATATTCAGTCTGTCAGATGTCAGCATGTCGGAACTTTTTTGCTATTTTTTTGCCAATTTTGCCAGTTTCTTAAGCTCATGTTAATGTACAGGTTATAAGCTTTAAAATGGTGTATAAAGCTCTTTCCAACTCACAAAAGTGCGAAAGTTATGGCATTTCAAAGAATACCCACAAAAGCACTGCACAAAACGATACCAGCACCTTAAGCTAGTAAAGCCTTACAGCAATAAGTTTATGTCATTATGATGCGGAGAACTAGATCTTTTTAACGATATAAAGTTATGTAAGGATATGCGACTTGATGAAGAGCAGTGCTGCTATAGAAAACAAAGATAAGTTTAAAATTGCTTTTGCCTTATCTTGGTAAGCTAATTTTAAGGTCCTTCCTTAAGATCACTCAGAATCTTGCCTTTCAAAATTCATAAAATTTGTGTCACTTCTGTTTTCTTATATTGGTTCAGTCATCTCTTCCAAAAATACCACACTGGAGAGTGGTACAGTCGGACTCCTGTCCTTGTGCACATCTGTGGGACAAAAATCTATCAAAGAGGAGTTAAAGGGAATCAGGACTAAGTAATGCGAGCAATCAATGCTTCATTAAAGCTAAATTATTGAATAAGTTGTGTTAATTTAGGTTAAGTTCATTTTGCTGGCATGGTTAAGATGGCAGTCAGCATGGGGGGTGAAAAAGGTTTCCCCTGTGTAAACTGTTCATCATAACCTGTAAAATCAGTCTAAAACGAAGAATACCATTATTGTATCAAATTTATGAAAAACATTTTCTGCATAACTTTTTAAGTTAGTCTGGCCAGCTACAGCTTGGTATAAAGCCTAGGCTTGTATATGTAAAAAAGCATCTTCTCTCTCATTGCAGGCGGACTTTCCAACTATCCTATTTAAGGGTCGGCAACTTGAGCAGGCATCATCAGTAGTTTTCCGCCTGTCACTGCAGGTCGGCGGGGGGCAGCGTGTGTTGCTGACTGACAACACAGGTTGCCTTGGGGGCGACTGAGGCACCATCAAATCTGATAGTGGCCAATAACCGTAAGCAGGTTTTGCTTGGGGATCACGTTTTCTGTCCGTTTCTGTCTTTGCTTTTCCACTTCTTGTCCGCCTTTTGCAAAGGACTGCGGAAAGCAGCACCATACAACAGGCCTCCAGAAGTGCCTAAACGGTGACTGAGCCCTTATTAAAAAATTACATATGTAGTTCGGTCGACTCAAGCAATTTGATACAAATTCGGGTAATAAAACATCATTTCTCGAAAATTTCAAGATTTTAATCATTTCTTCAAAACACCTTATGTAATTTGTTGCTGGATTTGTAAGAGGCTTCCTGAACCTAACTACATAATTTTTATCGTTAAAAAGATCTAGTTATCCGCAAAATGGTGATATAAAAATTACTGCTGTTCGACTTTCCTGCGTCCTAGCTCAACTAAGTTACAGTGTTTAATTTGTAGAAAACGCCCTTTTTGAAAAATATGTATCAGCGTAGCATGTCTACACGCTGAGGTTTCGAACTTAGTGTTTCGAGAATTTGGCAATTCCCCTGGTTTTAACTCAAGTCTAGACGATGTGTGCAATTTTGTGCTCACTAACGTTCAACTTAAGCTTTGCCATAAAATCTTACTTGTTATAACAGTTCCAAGACGGTACATTCCATAAAGCAGTAAAGCTACCGACGAGATGAAATAATTGTAAAATACAGCATAAAATTACGATCATCATAAAGAAATCATAGTTTTTATTCTACCGCTGCTTCGCCAAGTCATAGGAACAAAAGATTTAACGAGATTTAATAACCAGATTTGAGTTCGCAAAGCAAGCCCATGAAACTGTCTTAAAATAAACCATTACTGTATAAAATACAATATGTTCATACATATAATATAACATAACCCATCAAGAATTAAAAAGTTTTGTCTACAGTGAAGTGAAGTATTGAATTTTAATCGGGAAATCCTGAACTAGGACATCTTTTTATGAAAACTCTTAGACAGCCACGACATTAATGAAGAAATACTACCGTAAATTTAATAAGACATTTCTCCAGAGAGAGAAACTGTTTGTTTATGCCAAGTATAATCTTTCAATGTAAACGGACAATCTCAGATTTGATGCTTATTAATGTTATATGGGGCTGACGAACCCTATATATTGTAAAACAAATGTGTCTCAAATTCGAGTCTCAGCGCATAAGGGTTTTACTGAAAAGTACAGCCGCTAATAAAGCTTCAGATTCAGAGGTTATCTAATTGCCTTTCTTTTTTAAGGAAGACTTATTAAAATAGCAGCTCTCGAGAAAGCCTGCATTGAAAAATATAGACAGACAACGACAAACCCCAATTCTCTAGGCAGTTTTCGTGTTACCTTCAAATTAGCCAATTTTATGTTGGATAATCGCCGACAGAGGAAATTATCGCTTCAATGAGGAATATTTTGCTGATTTGCCATCGAGCTGATTTGGTATTAATTTTTGTTTATTTTTAAGGATTGGAGCCTCAAACCTGTTTGTTGGTTTGCATGGCAGCTATTAGCGGACTTTAAAATTTGCATTATTCGATTTATTATAATTATTTGCTATTTACGGTGCACAATTGAGAACAGCCGAAGCCAATGCTCAACTGGCGTTCTGCAGCCAGGGCCATTTGTTATATAATTTCCTGCTAGCGGCGCATGCTTGGCATGGCGCCTGAAGACAAACCAGTCCTTTAGTCGAAACAGTAGCCAATCTTATGAGCAGCAGATATTTAAAATACTTAATTAATTAGATCTCTGGCAAGCAACATTGAGTCAGATTGTAAGAAAGGGCGTGTTGCGCAAAAGGTGCCCTTTATAAATAAAATGCCTACTTTTCTTTATAATGAGGAAAGAAAAAAATCAGAGTCATCACCATCATCGACAAATTCTGCAGCTTTCAGTAGATGGCAATTTAGCGAAGCCTCACATCAGGGAAAATATGTATTACTAAAATGGGTTTGATGACATTTAAGGTGTTGGGTATTTGCAACAAACTTTGAAAAACTGTAATTTACCCAATTCTTAGGTTTAACAATAATTTTTATATCACGTAAAGCTTAGAATGTGCTTGTTTTATTACAACTAGGTAGAGTACAGCTGTCTCATTTCAAATGTTCGACGTGAACATGCGATAACAAGAAAACTATTTTTGAACATGGATTTCTCGAAGTGTGGGAAAACTAAAGAAAAGCGACTAATTCAGGCTTAAAAGGATACGTCTTCCCAAGGACTATTTGTCTGAAATCGTATCGTATAATGATCAAATAAGATAAAGATTTTGAGAAAAATGTAAATTTTGTCTGATTTTTGTTAAACTTTTTAGTTTAGACGCTTATTTCTCTTGAATAAAAAGACAAAACGCTAGCCCTCGACAATTGACCCAAACCAAAAGTGCGTGTGTAAAGCCGTTTTCTAATTGCTTGCGTGAGCTGAGAGAAATCTGTATTCAAAACAATCTGGTAGCGATTTTCAAGATTTCACATTAGGCTTAGGCTTAGGCTTAGGCTTAGGCTTAGGCTTAGGCTTAGGCTCAGGCTTAGGCTTAGGCTTAGGCTTAGGCTTAGGCTCTGAAATCGTTCGGAATCGAAGAATACTCTCAAGAGCAAAGTCGTAGAACTTGGTGAGAGGATTGGAATGGCTATATGTTTATCTGTGTAGTCTGTGTAGGGTAATCACAGTGAAGGTTGCGGCGAATTTGTACCTAATTTCTCCAAAACTAAAATTTTCAAGCCGCGGCTTTTCTGAAATGTTTTCTAGGCTAGGTGATGTAATTGTAGTAAATTTGAATGAATTTCAACGACAATTGCGCTTTTAATTCCCGCTTTTATACTCCAACTCGAAGCAGCATCTTAAGGTGGCGATTCCCTTTGGTCACATAAAGTTTGCACCATTATTACTCATTCGTTACTTGGAGTTAAGAAGCCATCTTTATATCAAAATGCAGCTTGATATTTTCTCTTTTTAATGCGTACTATGAAACTAATGTTGCTTTTCTAAAATATTTTTAACACATTTTAGAAGAAGTACAATTTTGCACATTTTTTAAAGACTCAAGTAAATTTTTTCGCGAGATATCGGTTATATCATTCGATACCTCCATCAAATAGCTGGGGTCGATTTTTTATTTATTGTGAAATCGCTCTTCGTTATAGAGAAATAAGCTGAAGTGTGTGCGTAACCTGTATTTTGCCTACTTTTTCCAAATTTGTCAAGCGACTACTTTAGCTAAAAAGCAGTAATCGGGGCAACTAAAAAAACGTCCCTGGGTATATTTGTGCAGAACACATCTGTTAAGTAGCGGCCGGTGAATGCTCCACAATCTTTGGAAAAGAATTGGTCGTGTTTTTGCAAAAACTACATTTTTTATGATAGCAGCCTACGGGATAGCTGTTGGAAGACAATCATGCGTGGGATAATTTGCCCCTATGAGACCTTCAGATCGACACCGTTATTTTGGTTTTACGGCTTGCGTATGCGTAGTTCAAGAAATGTTTGATTATTTGATTTCTGCAAAAATGACAAGTTCTCGACTCCAAAACAAAAGAATCGGCTATAATCTCACGGTAGAGAAAAGCTAGAACTTTGCTTTAGAAAGCAAAAATATGAAGCTCAACGAGATCTTTCGAATGAATATAGTCATAACTGTATAGCTGCTGCCAAACTTTCAGAAATAGGAAAAACCGCCCTGACCGGAAATCTTGCATTTTTGAATCGGGATTGCGCGGAGGGTGTTATAACGCTAAAAGAACGCATTTCGGAAAGTTTCGTCAAATTTCATCTTTATTTACCAACCAACAATATGTGCCCAAAAGGAATCACCACCTTAAGCGAAATATTCTGCAATAATTACTGAGCAACGGAGTACAGAGGTGGACGGGAAGTAGGCGATTTTCCAAAACATTTAGCCCGTCCTCCGCAGACAACTGATACCTGTAAAATGAAATTGTGCTGCTTGTGTGAGGGAAACTAAATTAAAATGAACATTTTTGTTATGTATTTTCACCGTCCGTATATCAGTACTAGCTCAGACATGACTTTGTAAATTGTAATGTTAAGGTTTGGAAACTTGGATTTTGAGCTTTTATAATCAGTTAAATAAGCAGTTAAAGTTATATCCGTATAACCAAGAGTTTATAATACCAAGAGTAGGAAGCTTGGCCCTTCCTAATGGAAATGGCCTGCGAGATGCTCGGCACATTAAGGCCGAAATCTCGGGGGGGTACCACTTACCATTGTTCAGCATGTGTTTATATGCGTTTGAACTAAAACGCATTTGATTGGCTAATCGCCTACCTTATGTCAAATTTACGTGTATAAGCGGACCCCCCCGAGATCTCAGGTTCTCATCAGCGCTTTCAGTTCGACTGCATATAAACATACGCTTAACAACGCTAAGCGGGACCCCCCCTGAGATCTCGGGGGGGGGGGGTCCGCTTATGCACGTAAATTTGACATAAGGTAGGCGATTAGCCAATCAGATGCGTTTTAGTTCAAACGCATATAAACACATGCTGAACAATGGTAGGTGGTACCCCCCCCCCCGAGATTTCGGCCTTAATGTGCCGAGCATCTCGCAGGCCATTTCCATTAGGAAGGGCCAAGCTTCTCACTCTTGGTATTATAAACTCTTGGTATAACTTTGTTTTTGCGTATTTTCGATCAGTGGGAAAGAAAAGAACATGTTGATATTAGCCAAGGCCCAAGATGAAGTAAAGCCGATACCTAAATAAACAAACGAATAAGGCTTGTTCTAGTGCCGACTGCTGTCGTTTGTCTATTATCATAAACGTAATCATTAAGAAAGGAGGATGCTCAGTGTTCATAAAATAACAATTCAACTATTCAAGCCAAAGCTGTCAGACAAAGCGCCATCTGTTCTGTGCAAAACAGAACATTTTCTGAATGCTTATTTACGGACGTCTTTAGTGAGGACAGCGAAAGAAAGAAGATAGTTAGGTAATTTAATCTGGCAAGATTTCTCTCATTTTAGGACCCAACAAGAAGGTAGAGAAAGCTTGATGACAGTTAAGGTTCTTGTAGAAACGGAGTAGAATTATCGTTTTCGCATAAAAAGGAAGTCCGAAATCTTACGACAAACGGCCAAATCTCGGCCCACGTCAATATAAAAGTCAGTTTTTGATGCGTTCTGATCTTCCACTTGTTTTCCTTGGAGCTTTTATTTTCATGGGAGTTCTTGGGTTTTGGGAGTTGTTCAATTCTTTGTAGAGATTTGACCTATATATAACTATGTTTAGTTTCGTTTTTTGATGGGGGTTCTTGGGGTTCTTAACTTTTCGAAGGGATTTGCTCCGTAACTACTTACATTTAGTTTCAAATTTTTGATGGGGGTTCTTGGGGGTTCTGAAATTTTTCAAGAGATTTGATCTTCTACTGCCTAGTTTTATTAGGGTTTGCTGGAGAGGTTCTGAGGGTTCTAGAGTCCGGGTGCATCGAAAAGTGTGCGTTGCCTAGACTTAGATCCATGTAGGACGAACTTGTTCTTCTTGTCGTCAGTTTTCGATTGATACCCTGTTGTCGATATTGGATGTAGCATACGCACAAATTTCAGGCTAAATTTATGAGAAAAGCCAGGAGGACCCCCCACCCCAGTACACCCTGGTTATATGCTACAAATTTGATGACTGAGATACTTATATACATAATATAAACATATCATGTCTGCTGAAGTGCCTGTTGAAAGAAAGGATCCACATTCAATTCACATTCAAATCAAAGTCCTGGATACAAACGCATGAAAAAATTTGAGAACCTCCTTTTCTGATGGGGGTTCTCACTTGTATCTTGACATGTCTCCACAAAAACATAGAGAACGTACGTCAGATTTTATTAAAAAATTACGTAATCCAAACATTGGTAATCGTCCAATTTATCTCATACTACAGGTTTCGATTAAAGACTTATTGTCTGCAAAAATCATTCTAAATTACTTGTTAGAGATGTTAGCTCGTAGAGTACGTACTTGAAAATATCTTAACCAACTAATAAAATTACAGCACATTTACTATCCAGTTTCACGTATAGACTTCAGAAACCCTGCCGGAAATGATAAACTACAAAACATGGCTTTGGTAATGATCTTACATAACAGTAAATGCTTAAATCGAAAAGAAATCGACTGCTCTGTTCAAGACCTCCACCTATCAAACATGAAAATGCACACAACCAACAACAAAAGCATCACATAAGACATTGTAACAAAACCTGTAACTAAATGAGAAAATATGAGTACACTTATATATACATTGAACTCACATGTTGAATCAAGGACAACGACTGGCCAAAATCTACAGAAAGGTAAGACAGTAAGAAAGATGTACAAAAAACTCAACAAAAGCATTAGGGAAACAAAGAACCACATCTGAACTGAACACAAATAAAGTAGTGAAAGCAAAATAGTAAGTACCCCCACCCTCTTGTTTTAGCGGACTTTCGAAATCTCTTGGAACACATCTTTATCGTTCTGGTGTCGTATGTATAATCAAAATAAATAAATCAGACTGTCGCAAAATTTTCTATTCCCTTCAAAAGAGTTAACTATTCCAGCCTCGATTCGAAGAGACTAATGTTTAACCACACAATAACGTTTCGCGACGCTTTGCTCTTGCTAAGATTCCGCGAACATATATACACAAAACACTGCTTCAAAAGCAGCTATATTTGAAAAATGACAAAACCGCACGTGATTAAGGCAATACTGCACCGGAAATAGCAACACTGTAACATAGCTTACAGTATAAACAAAATTACTCCGGAAGTAAGAAACACATTAATTACCATATATAGTATGGAAAAACAACATTAAAAGAACGTCATTTCGAAGTCCTATTCCCTTTCGGAAGCCAAAACTCCAAGTGGTAATTGAATATGCTGGCTACCGTCACGTTTCTATGAAGGTTTAAACCAAGGATTAGACTTATCATCTATCTATCTATCTATCTTCTCTTATCATCTATATCATTATCTGAATTTATTTTTCTGTTCTCATCAAGATTTGCCAACGGGACACTTCAGGTCAATGCACTGACGCACATCGACCTGCGTCCAAGACTACGACGGACACCTTGACAGTTCAGCTGTCTTTTCTAAACACAAGAGTGTAGAACTCACTGCAAGACTAGCATGACGAACATTTCTGCACTCAAACAGCAGCACGTCATCAGTTTATAAAACAGCTTCATTTCCAAAGGAAAAGAACTCAGAAAAGCATCGAGTATTGTATCTACATGACGGATCTCAAATGAAATAAACCAATACAGTGATCATGTCTTCGAATCTTATCAATAACAATCGTTATTCTCTAATTTCATTTCGTCATATTATATAAAATCATCAGGGCGTCAAAGAGTTTCCATCAAAAATTAATTATTGATTTGGCATTTTTAATTAGCTAGAACTTTGCGAAGAATTAAACACAAAAGCAAAAGAAATTTGGAAACATCTGGAAAGTTTGCTGGAAAAGAAAACTCCCCAGATTCAATATAATTGAATAGTTAAGTATAATAATGTAATCTGATGCAGTTACACATGACTCAACTAAAAATACAGTAGCAATACTAAACAACAGAACAAAAGTACAAAAGAAAAGGGGATGTTAGAAAGCAACAAAAACACAAAAGAATACAGACTATAAAACTGAAAGACATTAACAGCTATGTTAAAATCCTATGACCGCTTCATCGTAGAAATCTGCTTCTTGGTCAGACAAGGCGCCTTCCTCCTCGTTTTCATCGTGACCGTCTAACTAAAACGGTAAAAACATGATTAATTACTGACTTCAAAGCCATGGAAACAGGCAACAAACTAGCCACAAGAGTACAAAATAACTATTTCTGTAAAGTTATTAGGTCAAGGAGATCTGCAGAATAGCGGCTGAACTCCCACAACCAAAACCAAGTTCTTAGTGGACCCATTACAACTTCTGACATAACTGAGTGCCTTGTCAGAGGTTATTTGTTACATGGGCTTCCCGAAACGGAGATCCTCCGAAAATACCTTCCCCTCCGAAATTGCCCCTCCTAGGAGTTTCGCTAAGGGATATCTTGGCTGCTCAAATTATATTTTTTAGTTTAAATTTAGGTTTTTGAACATTTTTGCGCTTCACCGTGCAAAATATTCCAAACTATAATTTTTTTGGCATAATTTGCGATCTGTTACAAATCGCTTATGCAAAACATCCACACTCAAAGCTACCTCCTCTCCCCCGCCCCTCTCCCGGTACGCCCGCATTCTGAAAATCCCTAAAACTACCCTGCCTAGTGACCTCACACCTGAGTATCCAGTACACAATACGCGTATTCGCTTGTATACACATGTTCACGCGTTTGAAGTTCGAAACATGTGATCCAACTGACACAATGTTTTGAGCTTCAACACGTAAACATAATAAGAAAGTGAGTGTACACAATTGTGCACTGACTGGATACTCAGTGTCAGTGGCGTATTCCTAGTTGTCATACACGCTATGATTGGACATTAAGAAGTCATGTGACAGTTGAATGCTCTGCTCCGCAACAATAAGAAAATTTCATCCAATTTTTGTATGAGATTACACACTCTGTACTAACTGAAGGTTTAAAATTTAAAATTTTAAGGGGAACAGGATTACGTAGTCAATTGGAATTATTTTTCTAAAATTGAAATTAAATTTACGTAGGTTACTAACTGAAAAATGTATACTTAAAATCCCAAATTTTAAAAAATGTTTAAAAAATTCATACCCTATTTTTGAAAAAATTTTCCGAAAAATAAAAGGTATATACACATAGCTTAACGCATAAATTAACCTCAAAATTATTCACGACAGAATCAATCTGAGTTTAAAAATTAGTTGGAAATTTAGATATATTTAATATATAATAGACACTTTTTCATTAAAAAAGTAAATTTAAGTTTAACGTTAACATAAGTCTGAAAACAAAAATTTAATACTGCCAAATAAATTTGTATTAAATTTTATAAATGCTAATTTTCGTATACTAAACTAACTGACTTCCTCCAAGCACATACGTAGATTATAAGGTCCCCTTATTCCTTAGTTTAAACTCAGCGTGATTTTCCGTTGCATTCCTATGCTCCGAGAAGGCGGTGCAATTAACTGCAGACTATTCACTTGATATTGGTCTGACCAATCATAAGGTGTATGACAACTAGGATGTATGACAACTGGGTATAAACCTACTCAGTTGAGGGGGTCAGCCATTATCGTGCAGATTACATCCTCTGTCTAGTTAGAGTATGACGCTTGTCACACACTTAAATGAGACAAGAAGTTTATTAAAACAAATATTAATAAATATACAAACACTGACAACAAAGAAACGATATATAAAACAGACTTACCGCACTGATTTCTTGCGGAGTGAATATCTTGGGCATAATGAATATTCTGAAAAGGCACATGATCATAAGCACAAAGGGAAAGGCCAAAGCCGACATAGGAAAACTCTTGAACACCCACAAGACAATAAGCCAAACAAGCTGAATACCAGTGAAGAAATGCATACGATACATGTGAACCTGAAAAAGGTAAAAGTTTTAACCAAGCAGTACGGAAAATTTGCTTAATATATCCAAAAATAAATAAATAATATATCAATAAATGATATAACATAGACAGAGATTACATTGTTTCTGGAAAAAATTTCTAAATTAGCTTTGAACAACCCTATCAAATTGAAAACCTTTTAATTAAAGCTGCTGATGCAAATTTTTAACTGAACTGATCAGTGTATTTTCTTTTTCATGCATTTAATACCTTCTGACAGTAAGGAAGATCAGGATAATATTTCTCAGGCATTAGAAACAAAACACAGCGATGCAGGAATTGTACTCCACCGAGGCTCATAATTCCTAAATACAGAAAGACGCCAAGAACCACCGCCAATGGAAGCATGCGCAGGAGAGAACCCATAAACGCACAGACACCTAAAACAGAAATAAACAAGATATATATAGGAATATTAAATTGTCTGCAGCAAATTGACTAGGAAGCCGAAAAACAATTTTTTGTCGAAACAGGTATTAGAGCAAGCTTAACAGTGACGACAGATGGAATAATCTGCTGACGATAAAAAGGTGAAACATGATTCATCTTAGAAAAGCAAACGTTTTATGACGTTTTTGGTTCTGAACCCCTCCCAATCCGTCGCTATCAGAATTTGTTTTGTGACAACTAAAAAATTTTGTTAACAGTCCTCCCTTATCAAAACCCTGGATAGGCCCATCCCTTGACCACTGGAAAAGTGAATCGTACCGGTGAGCACTGCCACAAGTATGGTTGAGATTCTTTGTTCTATCACTCTTTCGACAGGCGGTCTTTCACCAGGGGCGTGTCTTCCAGTCACTGACAGAGATGACACATGCGCCAGACTCTGCACTGCTGCAGCACACATCCAAGGCAGACACAGCACGCTGCAGATGAAGGCACAAACACCGGTCAAAACCATGTCCCAGTGATAGGCAGGGCCCTTTTGAAGACCGCGACCTGGACTGGCCAACAACAGTCTAAAAAGAACAATAAACTGCAGTAAGTACATACTATCCTCACAAGCACAAGCACAACCAGTGCACACTATTGAAAACTTGCACAAACAAGCACATCAAGAGTTGAATTATTCAGTTTAACATTTTTGAACAAGCACATTGCCAACAACCTATCAAATTTGATGTATCCTTGTGCCATAGTGAGAACGTCTGCGTCTTGAGTTTGTGCTTCTGTTTGTTCTTATACATTACTATTGTGCAAGTTCTTGTGCTTGTGCGAAGTGTGAACCAGTCTTAATTGATTAACTCAAACCGATGATTGCAAATCCTAGTAGTGGCTCCCATTAGTGGGAACATCTTGTTAGTTTAGTTTTATAGTAAACAAACTAAAGTTAATATAAATCAAAGATACAAATGGGACGTAAATACGGGTCTTAAAATCGTGGTCCACTAATCGTGTTCAAATTGAAGAAACAGGTTATCAAGAACTATATACTCAGCGCAAATAAATCCTCTGTGAACAAAGACATACGTACTCGCAAATTTGTGTTTCTACAAACAGCAGCAAAAACACCAAAAATGCTGGAATGATGGCAGCAAAAATGGCCCAAATTGGGAATGGTTCTCGAACGCCCATTGGTGAGATGATCCATTGGGAGTAAGGAGACGTGTGATTGAAAGTACCGGGCATATGAATCCGCTGAAACAGACGATAACAGAATGCTAACTTCCCACTGTCTCTTTATGCAGAAAAAATTACCGGCAAATCAAAACTATCATTTTGATTGTTAAAATGATCACTGTGCTGGGGATTATTCTACTGGGTATATTGTAAGTAGCCTTCCATCAAAGGTGTGCGCTGCTACCACACTTAATTTTGCTCGGAAAAAAATCGCCCAGAAGACTATGTCCACACATAGTTCCAATTAGAACAGGAGTAATATAACGAATTTTAGTCTTTGCGACCATATCAGCTTATAGCACAAGGAATTTTTATAATTCGATGCTAGCAAACTAGCGTAATCTCCAGCATATTTTTGGAAGAATATTATTCCGTCTAATAGAAGCAGTGAAAGTGTGAGGGTGCTCATGGGACCTACAAGCTATACTTTTATTAGACATACTAAAATTGTTAAATAAAGCGAAAAATTCTTTAAACAATGTACCTCAACGTAGGGATGTTTGAAAGCGACAGCATCCATGAGACCAACTATTAGTATGGCAATTGGAACACCAAAATCTCCTATCATTCGTCGGACCTAAATACATATCCAACAAAATAACATAATACACGTATATAACTGGTGCACAAATATAGTAAACTATAAGATAAACATTAGCAAAATTATTGATCAAACCGGAGACACAGAAATACTTGCAAAATATTGTTTACTTTTCCACCGAAGAAATAGCTGGTTCGCACACGCTTCAACCAGTAGGATAAGGTAAACGTCGCCAACATGGTAACAGCCGTCAGCAAAGCCGTATCGGGCTGTCCAGTAACCTTGGACTTCTTGCCGTCAGAAATGGACTCTGAATGAGAATCATGATACTTGTCCGGAATAAGAGGGTCTGTATCATTGAGACTGAGGGAAAGAGTGAAATTGCTCTCATCCGAAGAATGATTGGAAGGAACATAGAGGAAAGGATTGGAAAGATAAATGTTGGCGCAGTACATCTCAAGATTAAGCACAGGATGATATACTACAAAATTCTAAAACAGAATAGCACACAACAGTTGTCTGTCACTTTTATATCTGTATCGAACAAACTAGGACAAAGACTGCAGACCCGCCCCCAATCAAAGAGATCGTCACCAGAACCACAATCCAGATGGACTGAAAGTAAGATACCAGGGATGCCAACAGGCAACCTGCCCGTTAACGGTTGATGTGTGTTGGCCAAATGGACGCAATCGGGGGCTTGGTCATATTTGTCTGGGTCTCCACTAGGGAATACTTTGGTAGGCGGCGAGTGGTGAAGTTGTAAAACCTGCTTAAGGTGCTGGTATCGCTTTGTGTAAATGTGACCCTATAGGCTTTAATTCTTTATGAAAGTGGATGAAACTTTGCAAATATACTATTTCGGTGCTCTTTAACATTCTGGGACCAGTCCCGCATTTTTACGTGCAAAGATAAGAAATTTTTGGTTTTTGCCATTATTCTCTCAGTACATGGTCGCTACACCAGATTGGTTGGTATGGCTGGAAATAGGGCACCAAAATGAACATTTTTGCTTTTACAACGTTTGAGCTATCTCTAGTGGTTAAGTCAGTATAAGCAAAAAAACGATTTTTGGGGTCCAAAAATGGCCGTTTTCGAGAAAATCAGTTTTTTCTAAATTACTGCCAAATCATACGGACAATTTTGGTTTATTTATTCTCGATCGATACACAGTCTCATTGCACATTTTATCAATGCCTATTAGCCGGAGTTTGTTGCTCTTAGCTAGAGATTTGGCCGAAAAACCATTTTGGCAAAACTGCGATTATTTTGTTTTGAACATCGATTTCTCAAAAACTACTCAATGGATTCTCGTGATTTTTGGCAGAATGAGAATTCGCACTATTGCGGAGGGACATTTTTCTTGGTTTGAGCTAAAACATCTCCAGTTGCGAGAAAACTCAATGCAAAGTTGCGAAATTTTGTGTCACCGCACATTTAATGGATTTTCTTGACCGTTAAGACCTGCTGAGCCAAATCCCAAAAAATGTCCCTCGGCCCACATGTCCTTTATAGGTCGGCGCAAGAAAAAATTTTGGCCGATTCCACAGTTGTGAGAAATCGATGTTCAAAAATTTTTGGTCTATATTCAGCCTGTCAGATGTCAGTATGTCAGAAAATTTTCGCTATTTTTTGCGGATTTTTACTAGTTTCGTTCTGTCATGAGAATCTACAGATTATAAGCTTTAAAATGATGTATAAAGCTCTTTCCAACTCACAAAATTGCGAAAGTTTGGGCGTTTCAAAGACTACCCACAAAAGCACGCACAAAACGATACCAGCACCTTAAGCAAATAAGGTCTTGCCCAACTGAACTACACAAAGCGTGTGTGGGCGACAAGTCCCCGTCCTAGTCTTACTGCATTCGATAACGACTACCCTGCCATAAACAGGGTTCTTGTGATTGAATGTCCTTCGGGGCCACGCGACAGCTCACCAGCTAGCGGGCGGGAAGTTATACTTACCTACCTATACTTACTTATATTCTATCTGTATCGAACGCTAAGTCGCCCTTCTTCCTATAAATCGGACTATAAATCTCAGCTAAACTTAACTGATGTAGCTTAGCTTAGCTTTCACTGTGGTGTTAGCGACCGACAATGTTTTTCATAGGTTTTTCCAAATTCAGCGCTAAGCCACCTAGAGAACAGCTCGGCTGCTGTCGGCCGTCAAAATCTCAATTACTATTCAAGTAGTTTGTAGATACGGCCAACCATTATAATAACCTATGGTAGAATGAACCATTTATAAACAGACGGCTAAGTTACAGTGCTGACATCTCGTGCTGACTTAATCTAACAGCAAGGGGGCATAATATATAAGAGTATGGCAAGCATTATGCTCTCTGTTATCAGCTGGTGTTACACGATCTGCACGTTACGGCTGAGCTTTCTAACTTGCGGAAGGACACTGGATGTAAGTTTGGTCGTTCAGTCGTTAGATCGCTGAGCATGTAATGCGAGCTAATAGCAGACATCGTTACGCTTGCCACACTCATCTCTATCACATATTTTTATTATTCGTAACTGGGCCATTATGAGAGATCGTAGCTGAGTATATACTACTACGTATTACGTCTCAACCAAGACAACGCATCTCAATAATAAATTTCGACTGATTACCTTTATTAAAAATTTTATACTCTCGTAAATGAAGATCATTGAGATAAGCACTGAGAAAATATCCTCCGTAAATCGAGTAACATAGCGAATCAGAAAAGAGCTCTCCAACATCACAGATATCAAAGTGATTACCAGCAGCCATGCCCCAACCCAAAATCTCAGAACCAAATATTCAATGTGTTGCTGCTCAGAAAACTAAAAAGATAAAATTAAACAATACTTTAATGAACCAGGGCCCTGTTGCATAATAACAATTTTCATAAGTAAATAACAATAGGCAATGTGGAGAAATAGGCAATAGGCCCTATTAAAATGAGTTGCATAAAACACTAATTGTCATAGGCTCTTTTTTCATACCTATTGACAATGAAATCAATAGGTGCTTATTAAAATTAGCTGATTTTATTGTGCATAGTAATTGCACTATTATACGATATGTTTTAATGAAACGATAACTGTTGAATGAAGCTAAACGTCGAGCAAACAATAGTACAATAGTAAACAATAATAACAGAACAAAAATATTAAAATAATATGAAACAATAGAGTAATATGAAACATCAAACAATAGGGTGCTTTCACAAGAGCTTAGTTTGTTTATTAATTTATACTTAACGTTTGCATTTTATTGCATGTTTTAATTTCAAATTTTTAAAATCAATGCGTTTTAGATTTCGCGTGAAGTCACTGTCAAAGTTTGCCTCTATAGTTTTGCTTTTTAGACATTGACGGCACGCTATTTTTCTATTTTTTATCCCTTTTACCGAAGAAAATGTGCTGAATAGCACAGAGAAGCACATATAATTGGAAACAAATTATCCTCTTTGATAATTCGAAAAATCAACTGATTCTATAGGTGAAATTTAATAGCTATTAAAATTGCTCGAGTTTTATGCAGCGCTCGCCTATCGAAATCGCCTATTAAATTGGAAAAATCGCCTATTGCCTATTGTTATTGAAAATTAGTTTTATACAACGCTCTCAGCCTATCTATTGGACCTATTGACCTATTAAAAGTTTTATGCAACGGGCCCCAGAACCGTAATTGTTTCATAAAGTAACAGAATATCTAATAGAGATAAATAAAAATTATTAGGGGAGGACCATGAATGGGACGGGATGTTACGGCTTTTTCAAGCTTGACCAAATCAGATAATTCGTGCCATAATTGAAGGCTTTCACTATGCCTTTATATTTAGACTACATAGGGTTGACTACAAAATGTCAAAAATACAAGTTACCAAAGGATGGATCTAATAATATAATTGACCAATTCTTGGGCTCGAATATGGCAAAATCAGGGGAAGATCCCATAGGTTTAGGTCATTCGGTTAACATGTTAGCTCAAAATAAAACACATCCTTAATTTTAAGACTTTCAAAAATAATGAGAAACTGGGTCAAAACTTTTTGTCTCAAATTCCGCTGAAAAGCTGTTTATAAGGATTTTTGAGGTTGCTGAATCCAAATCTGCAGTCCATTTTCAAAATGAAGTTTCATAATTCACAATACGCTTATAACAACAGTCTTGCCGTATTATGCCAGTCACTAAGAATTAGAAAAATCAATTCAGGATTTTTAAAATCTGAAAAGAGGCGAAACGATCCAACATGCTGACTGTCTGACAAAAATGTCAGAGTGTTAGCACATTGCGAGGGGGTGAATCTGCCAATGTCCAGGTAATAATATGGAAATATGCTGTGCCATCATTGCTAGTTTTTAACTTCAACGGATCTATCCTGGTACAATTATGCAAGCCTTAGAAAATTGAATTTGAGTTCAAGTCATAGATACACCTTCTGGGAAATCTTTATCAAAGATTGACACTTACCAGAAATTTATCAAAATTTAATTCCGCTACGTAGCCCTTACAGAAACCTTTACACTGAATAATAATTTCTTACGTTTTAAATTAAGCAAAATTTATTTACTTTATACAAGCTTTCTTCAAAAACGAGAACAGGACCCGTAGCTGCCATCATCAACAAAGGTTGACCCGCAAAAAAGCCCCAAATAACACCACATAAACATTGGGCCATTAAGACTTCACTAACACCAAGCATATCGTGCGTTTTATCACCTAAAATATTTCCACATCCATAAAATCAAAATAAAAAGTTAATCCGAAAGTAAACATATCTGAAGGAACCCTTTCAAATTTAAAATTTCACAAAGTAAAACATTATCTCCATTAACAATTTTCAATGGATTATCATTGTACCTTTTTATCTTTACTATCTCACAAGCCAGATTACATTTCCAAGATACAACATTTGAACATTTACAACAAATTTTATAAATGAATTATGAACAACATGATTTGGCCTTTTATTCAAGAGTAAAAGATTTGAGTTCACAGCCTTACCTAACAAACCGCCAAAGGCTATTCCAGACGCAAATAAGGCGAAAAACATGAAAAACGCAGAACTGTACACTTGACTGGAACAGGCATCGCGGAAGTCCGAAAGATACCACGGAAGACGTCGCTTAAAGTCCCTGTACAAGCCATAGAAGGGGATTCCTCGCCTCTGAAGTGGATCATAGTTATCTACAAGATGGGGTGCTGGCGGCTTCTTCTCAGAAGGTTTGAAGGCAACATGGCCAAGACCATTGACTAGAAAGTAATCAATCAATCAATCAATCAAATCAGTCAATCAACTAATCGGTCAATAGATATTAACAGGATAGTTATGCAGCAAATTCTTTAAGTTTCATTAATACGAAACAAACAAAACTTAAAACTGAAAAGGGCTATCTATAATAAGGCAATTAACTACTACGTATATATATACTCTACCCAGAAATTCCACTTTAACCGTTTCTACTGTTACGAGCAAAGCTATTTTCAAAATGTGCGACTACTACAAGGAAGCTAAATGTTACACTAACGGAAGACAGCTAAATATTTATTAATTACCATCGTGCGCAGCTTTAGAAGTAGGATCAGCCGCCACCTGAAGCTGATTCTGAAGTTTTCTTCTGCGTCTTTTCTTTAGAGCTTTCTGAATATCATGCGCCGACAGGAGATTCCGCTTATCAATTTCCCCGGGCGGAATGACTAAGCTCTCGTCCAAGATTTCATCTACTGCTTTCAAGAGATCAGACTTGGTTCGAGCCGTGTAGGCTTTCTCATGAAATTCCTAGGATTAGAGGGAAATTTTATTAAAATTAAAACCTAGCTTAAAATCTGCTTAGTACACGTTAGAAAGCCTCGTCATAGTTGCAATTAAAATTTCTATTCCTGGTTTTACATCATAATCCGCATACGTACGTCGGCTTCGGCAACCCACAATAATTAGACAGACAGACATAATTTATATCTTAAGTCTTAACGAGCTGGAAAGACTAAAACTGTTACAAAATTAGAAAAATGCTGGAAACAGCGAGAAAACAAACGATTAATAAATCGCACATCCATAAATTATGAAACAAAAGTTTTCATGCTTTACCACATTGGACATCAATGTAGAAACGGAACGACCGATTTCATGATAGTCAACATCAGGAAGATCCGGTCCAAGAATGAAAAAGAGGAATCGAATGGGAATCGGAGCGTCCAGAAGCTCTGACATGCAGACGGCCTCTTCTAGACGAACCAAGGCAAACTTTATCCGTTCCAGCTCTGACAGTGCACCGGCAAACACCTAAAAATCACCACAGCAGACTAAACAATTTGTCAAAGTTTTGTATGCTCATCGACGTGGGCGCATCCAGGCTGGAACATCATAACTGGGCTTAATGTTACAGTTCTGCGCGTTCATGTGACGTACATTTGCTAATAAGTTTACATTATGGACATACAAATACTGAACTTTCCCAGTTAGATATAAATCTACCTAAGAAACTAAAAGTCTTATTGTATGTGCATACTTGTGCTGATTCAGATCCCTGCGGAACCTTTCTAACAATATCATCCGAACTGTTTTTTCGATGAAAAAAGCTGGCCTGTGACGTGGTCCGCGGAAATTCGGGTTGTTCCGGATCCTGTTCACTGTTAGGCGAAGACTCCTTGATACTATCCTGCTTCTGAGGGGTATGGTGGGACTGTTTACGTCTCTGGTAGTCGCGCCACATGGAGGAAATGCTTCGAGCCGAATTCTTTCGTGGCAAGTGATTATCCTCCGGGGACGAGGTGGGAACACTGGTACTGGCACGGTCACTGTCTCCATTAGGATACTCCGAAACACTGCGAACAAACAGATTATTGGGAGCAGTTTTACTGTTGGAAGGTGGAGTGGCTCCAATACGCCTGAAATAAAGCAATAAATAACACAATAATATAAAATGCAGACAAGATTGCAATATGAATGTGGCATATCAAAACGGCTGAATACATACATTACAGTAAGCAATGAGTATTCCTTCCAAATAATGAAAGGAAACCTAAAGTCTGGTTCACACTGGTGTCTTATGTCTTATGTCTTATGTCTTTTGTCTTATGACTTGTGTCTTAAGGCGTTCACACTGATGTTTTATGTCTTATGTCTTATGTCTTTTTGTCTTAAGACAGACTTGGGCCAGGCTCAACTTTTGTCTTATGTCTTAAGAGATAAACCAATCACATTGCAGCTAGTGTAGTCATTGTCAAGTTCATTGGCTGAAAGATTCAAATGTGCCGCCTAAGACAAGAGACATAAGACAGCAGTGTGAACGGTTCTGTCTTAAGACATAAAATATAAGACATACGACATAGCACAAAAGACAAAAGACATAAGACATAAGACAGCAGTGTGAACGGTTCTGTCTTAAGACATAAAACATAAGACATGCGACATAAGACAAAAGACATAAGACATAAAACATAAGACACCAGTGTGAACCAGGCAAGGTTTTATGCTTTACGAAAGCGTGTGCGTAAATAACGCTTTTAATGCTCAGCACATAATTTAGCATTCGGAACTTTCATAGGCATGAACCTCAGAAAATTAACTTTCGAATTCATTCCAGCCCAGAACTCCAGATTTCCAGTGTTGGTTCGGGCATACAACAGCACGAAACTTTGACATCTAACCAATTTTAGTTTTCTTCATTCAAATTTCAGCATCGATAAAACAACAATTATAAAGCACGAAATAAAAATCTTGGTAAGTACAAATTATCAGGAATCAATTCACCATACAAAATTTGTAGACAAAATTTACAACTGACAATGCTTAGATCCTGACCAAAGCCTGGTGACAAGCCCCGATGTGTTACCAGTAAGACTCCTTACTAAAACTACTGACCATCAGAGTTAAGACCTGGAGAACACCATAGATCGTAGCAAACCCAAAAAGTAATTCCTCAAAGTTTAGGACACGTTCACACAGTTGCGACTATACGTATATAGAAACATTCATATGAAAGCAACAGCACACAAGACTACGACTACATAGCTAATTCTAGTATATAGTTGAAAAAAATTAGTAAATTATATAAAATGTTATTTCAACATAAAACCAAAAAAATGCATTCAAGCAAACATTAAGAGCAGCACAACACAACAATGGCACAAACTGTTCTATGTATTTTCATGCAGGGATACAAACTAAAACCTATATGTATTACTGGCATCAAATACCTATACACAACTCTCTAAATAATTATAAAAAGTAGAATGAAGTAAGTTCGCATAATTTTATTATTTCAGGCTGACGAACAAAGATTTACTAACTCTCTGAAGAGTTGCTGAATGCAAAGTTCAACAAAAAATTAAAAAAATTATAGTAAAAAGTTAATATATACATAAATCATAAAGCAATTTGAGTCTATACATAGGGGGAACTTATGAACATCAAAATTGGAATATTTGGTTCAATTTTCAAAAAGAACCTGGTACTTGGCACCGCATCAATTTATGGTGTGTGAAAATCTACTCTGAGAGACAGTTCTGTCACTTTTCCAAATAACGACGTAAGACTCTTAAGTACTACTGCAGACACTTAAAAAGAAGAATAGTATCAGAGTGAAAATCATAAATTTTGTAATACTGGCATGCGGAGTCATGCAGCAAACACTACTCTTAGACTAGCAGATGGTGTGAAAATGTACAGGCATTACATGTACAAGTAGCAATCGTTCAAAACTTACTCTTCAGTGCTTAACTCTGTGATGGGTGCATTTTGTGAATTCACGCCACTAGAAAGAGAAATACAGTATACCGTATACGCAGTATACCGAAGAGGTGGTTATATCGGTACTGTAACTGTAGCCGCACCAGTGGTTTGGTATGACTTGGCCCAAACCTGAATTGGCCCAACAACTATGACTGGTTGTTGTAAACGCCACATGACCAGTTGGGTAAAATCAGAGTTGGGCCAAACTAGACTACACCGTACCAATGTGCCTTATACGGTAAACGTGTGGCTGCGACAACCGTGAAAAGAAGAGATTTCTGCAATCTGATTAATTGTCAACCTAAAAACGGGGAGAACTACAAAATTTCGACTATACGCAGGTGGTTCTTAGGTAGGACGGTGGAGAGTAGAAGGAAAAGGGCTGATCCAAGGAATCTTTGAATAGGCATGCACTATTTTCTTGTCAATAAAAGTTTGTATCGCCTCAGAAAATCTATGTATTTTTTTGCAAATAATTCGAAGCTAACAGAAATGTCAGTGCTCAAAGAAATGTACTACAAAAATCAGTTTCAGTTAAGCAATCATACGAAGACGGCTGGGGTGCCTGCTCTGCTACACAGGTTATCAATTTGTATTCGGATACCGATGAAGAGACATTTTAAAGCTTAAACCAATAAAAGATTTTTACGCATAATGTAATCCAACTCAACAGCGAAATTAACGATGGAAACTAAATGCTAAAGTGAGAACATGTCACTGATTAATCAGAAGGTCGGAAAAACAGTGCTATCGATACAGTAGATACACAACAAAGTATATAGTACAGTATTACCCAATAAATAAAGACAGCATCACATAAAAGTCGGGCAGTGACAGTAGACAATAAAGATACTGGGCATCAAGGCCGTGAGCCACATTGAGCAAGAAGTAATAAATTAAGGCTGCGTTGAACGCAGCCAATCGGCTATTCACTACTAATAAACGTAACTAAAAACTTAAAACGTAACTAAATAAAAATTTCAGATTAAAACGGATAGTACTGTAGCAGAAATATTATTATACACAGTATGTATGATTGCTTCCCAATATATCTCCTTTAATCTTAGCGAAAACGAGAAGAGCCGGAAAAACATGTGGAAAACAAAAATAATTATCAGCAAAAAGCAAAACAAAAAGTAAACAATACTGAACGGTTGGATTCTAATCAAACTAAAAGTTTGAAAAGTTGCTGGAATTTAGTTTAAGTTAAACTTAATGAATTCCTGTTTTGAGGTTTTGGAACTAATGTAAAGCGTTAGTCCAGTAACCCATGCTTGTGTCTTGTGGGTCTTCTCCACGATCCCTCAATACTTCATTAATTCAGGGTGTGAAAGAGAGTGGATTTTTACTATACTACTCAGCCGTTCATTTATTCATTAATTACTCTGTACTGGATTACTACTGCATTTATACGATACAACATATTCATTAGGTACGCACGCTGCTGGATGTGTCCGATTGCATTTTTATTTTTGAGTTTTTGAGAAAATTTACACCAAACAATAGGCGAAGCATGGCCACTATATATATGAGTCAGAACCAGTGAAGTATGCTAGAATCAAGCAAATTTTGAGCATTATTGTGAACATTAGGGAAAACCGATATCAGACAATCAAAAAGCACTATACATAGCCTAGAATTCATTCACCTCAACATTTTGTATTTTTGGTTGTGATTAAAAGAGCAACATAAAGTCAATTCAACAACAAATCAACAAAAGAATGACTATGAAAATTTACGAAAAATATCAGTTAAAGCCAAAATAAATCTAATCTAAGCAAACAAATTTCACCATTACTTTTATCAAAAGTCTTCAAATTAGAAGATAAACTACTCATTGACCCATTTTTCTACACTATAAAAGACAGTTTGGATACTCTATTTTCACTTATTTTCACTGAATTCGGAAGTTTCACACTGTTAACTGCATCTTCTACAGGGCGCGTATCTCATAATGCCAACTGTTCGCTTCTACCAAATTGTATTTATGATGGCTATTGTATCTTTTGTATTTGGAAGTGGAATAGTTCGCAGAGCCCGAAGCGGACGATATGGGAAACCGAGCTATCCAACACAACAGCAGCAACCTTCTTACAGCAACTACAAACCACCAACAAATGGAGGCTACCAACCAGCTCCGGCGTACCCAGCCCCGGCACAGAAACCTTCCTCCTATGGGGGCGCATATGACTATAAACCTCCCAGCTACCCAAAACCAAAAAATCAAGGTTACCCTCAACCGAAGCCTCAGCCTCAAGCCTACCCCCAGCCCAAAGCCCCGGCATATCCTCCAAGCTATCCTCAGCCAAAGCCTGCCAAGTATGAGAAACCCTCCTATGGATATTCTGGATACAACGGCTATCCAGGAAAATGATGTCGGTAATCAATGAAAAATGTGATTATATGCACTGTGATGAATTAGTATTTTATTTATACTAAGACTGATGAACTATATTATGTAAGAATCAAGATAAATTGATGTTCGACATAAATATGTTTTATGATAAAGAGAAATATCAAATTTTAAGCAATATTTTAGCTAAGCCTAAGGTTTTTTGACCAGATGTAGCAAATCATACAAAATAAAACAGGAGGCTGCAAAAATGAAAATTTTGTTTCGTTCGTGATAGCGATATAAGATAAAATAAAACAAATAAAATAGACATAAAAGGCCAATATGATGACTGTGATAGTTCTTGAGAAATAACATGTCATTCAATGTTTATCTAGAGTGTGTATTACATCTTGGTGGGACCTAACCTTTCTTCTCATCTATGCTTAAATTGCCTAGAGCAAAGAATTAAGATGTATATAAATATATATTATTTAAATACTGAGAAAATGTTTGTATCCCTCCCTATAACAATCCACTGAAGAACTGGAGCAATCGTGACTATTAAAATGAACAAAATTATTGCCAAAGCAAAAAGAAAAAAGCTAAAACTCTTAGTTAAAAGTAAACAATAGTTAACAGGTTTAAAAGACTTCACGAATTAAGCTAAGCAACTTCAAGTGTAAACTTTGCTACGACAGCCAGCATGGCTGGACAGACCTGTATCCGGATTTTTTTTGCAAAGCCAAAATAACTATTTTGGGCTTTCCTAAATTTCTTCTGTTAAGATGACTCAATTGAAAAAACTTTTCGCAGCAATTATGTTTCCGAAGACTGGATCTAGCTTAAGACAGATGCTCAGAGTCAAAATCCAGGACCTAAAGGAATACAAAATCCAAAAAAGGATAAGCTTAGTTCCTTAAATTCGAGCAAGTTTTGACTTAACATTTCTGTTCCAGATTAACTTATTCTGACAACTTCGATCAAACACAACATTTACTGCAAACTAACCGTTGTGAGGAATGTCCTCCTCCAACAGCTCCCAGAGCCTGATGAGTCGTAAATGCTTTCGGCATTAGATGATGATCATGAGCATGTCTAAAACAATATACATAAATGAGCCAAACATAAACAAACAAATTATATCCGATCAACAATAACCAATATATATATATATATATATATATAATCATTATAAAATTGTATTCATGCATGCAAACATATAGCTCCGAAAGGAACCTAGTCATTAACCTAACTACAGTATAGTATACAATATATTTTTATTTTATGATAAACCAAGCTTATTCACTCTCCATAACTATGAGTTTCCATTTTATATTTCCTTAGTTTGCCGACCATCCTTAGTTTCCTACATGTACGTGCTTCGCTTACATCCATTTGTTGGGGAAATTAGCAATGTAAAGCGGCTTGACTTTTTATGAGTAACACCGACAGGTCCTAAGGGTCCGTCAACTGAAAAAGCATCTGAAGGACAGTGCTGACAAGACAGACAGACAGTAGTATTTGTCGTTGGAAATCTAGGACTACATATGACAGTTTTGCGTATACACTAACATTTCAAACGAAGACAGCAAGTTTACAAATTTTATGTCTGAGGAAATTCCAAGACTATATTCTTGCACTGACCACACTCATACGTACTTACCCTCTAACACCCAATGGCAGTATTTTCATTTCTCCGTTTACTGGAGCAACGAGATGGCAGTCATGAAAGTAGAAGAGCGGCTGCTCCTGTTTTATGCCAGGAGGTCGATGTCGAGCACTCTTGCAGATCAGCAACTCTCCCATCCCGTTACACTGATCACTCATAGTATCCCCACTTGTATCTTAGATTGAGAGGGAGAGAATATATATGCATGTCTTGCTTAGTTGCTTTAAAAGCTGTCTAATTAGAATTTAGTACAAAGTCCAATTTTCATGCGAGGAGAATTTACTGTATCAGACACGAATGACAATCCCACACACTCACTCTCGATATACGTATATACTTCAAGATATATCTTTTAGTTCGTAGGATCAGTGAGCCCAATTTCTGAGATGAAAGCTACTCAGTGCTCTGTTCTCTGCAAACGACATGACATGAGACGACGTGTAGGTCTGACTAGAAGGATAAAGCAAGAGAGAAGATTACTAAAATTGGTAAAAAGTAAAAAATTAAGTCCATCAATCCCCAGCTAAGGTTGTCTCTGACAAACCGCTCTATCTATCTCTCAGCTTTCTGGGTTACGTTATTAGAGCAAACAGAAATAATACAGGGAAAGTAAACTGTATGTGCAAAATGCAGACGTCTCGGGAAAACCAGCTCGAGAATGGTACGATATGATGGACCCACCAACGAATAATAATGTAATAAAATGGACTGCCTGAACTATTGGTTACAATCTGGTAGTCAACCTCAGAAGTTGTGCTTCAAAATTTAGGTTTCCAAAGGTTATCTTAAAAACAAATTCATAAAAACTAACAAAACTAGGAAAGATAATAGATGAATTTTCAACTCTAAAAGCGTTTCCTTTGTCGGGAATTCATGGACTGGATGAGCGTGCATCCTATTAATGTATAAACAACTGTTCCCTTAGTACACACATTTGCATTTTCCATACCAGTTACTGATGCTACTTTGTGTAGTTGCTTTACATGTGCATCCTGTGTACAGTGTCTGGCGAAGTTGACAATCCAGGAAAACTACAAAAATCTCACAGATTACGAAAATATACGGAATAAACACTTTTTCCATAATCCTAAACGGTATGTAAATAATTCGATCGGACTTGTACTTATAAATAACCAATCCTTCACTTAACTGGTCTTAATGCAAGCATGAGTCAGTGACGTTAATATATAGCGGCCTCTTTCCTCTTTTTTGAACCATGAAATTTAGCAGAGTTAAGATCTGCAAAAATAAGCTGAGTACTACCAAGAGTACATAATGATAAGAGTGTGACAAGCGTCACACTCTATGCAATGAAGGCAAAAACTATGCGATGCGCGCTAACGGCTTACCCCCCCACAAATTGACCCCCTCTCACACCGCCCCTATATGGGTACGTGGTCCAAACGGGGGTCGCTCACTGCTTTGCATTATTACACGCTGAAATTAACAGGGGCCCAATTTGGGGAGGGGGTGCAAGCGTGTATGCTTAACACATAGATGTACAAAATATACTAAGCCAGTGAGCGACCCCGTTTGGAACTATGTACCCATATAGGGGCGGTGTGAGAGGGGGTCAATTTGTGGGGGGGGGTAAGCCGTTAGCGCGCATCGCATAGTTTTTGCCTTCATTGCATAGAGTGTGACGCTTGTCACACTCTTATCCTTATGTAGTCTTGGTACTTTTGTAAATATATAAATTGAAACTAGCTGAAATAAAAATGAAAAACAATACAATTAGATATACTAATATAGAGACAAAATATATTCAATATTCAAAATTTTTACAAATAAACAATCTAACTACGTGAACTGTCCAAAATATCGGCTATATATATCGCCAACATCAAAACGTGACCTGGCAGCAAAGGTAACAGCAGAGCCATAAGCTATCTCTAAACTAAATCCAATTTATTTACTTTGACAGTTGAAACAGACTTTTATATACGTGTGGGTAAAAAATCGTAGCAAGAATATTACCGTCTTGTCGTTGTTGTAACGTTAGCTAATATGAAAATGATAGAAAAACATTTTAAGTGATCTATGTTTTGTGCTAGTGGCTTATGTATGTAGTTATCACATGAGCTACATAGTAATTACAAGCACTGTTGGTTGCTAATCGGAAGAACTTTACCAAAGTCGTCCTTCCAGTCTAAAATCGAGACCTTTGAGTAAGCGAGACCGAGCCGAGACCCAGACCGAGACCAAGTCAGACGTTGTCCCGTTTCATCCCAACTCTCGTTGGAGGAGTAGGGGTGTTTCGTCAACTGAAATTTAACTTCACTTACGGAAAAGAAAATAAGCGTCAAACGTATGCGGGTAGGTATACGCAAAAAGTAAACTATAAGAAAGCGTGATGGTGCGCAAAGAAGTGACAGTTAATAAGAAAGTCAAACTCAACATCAAAAACGCATTCAGGGCGGGATAAGAGTTTCTGAGTATGTACGCAGTTTTACCAAACTAAAACATTTTCCTTCGTGCTACTTTTCTGTTTAAAAACACCATTTCGAGCACATAGTAGCCTAGATTTTCATACAAAGCAAACCACACAAAACCAACCTCTTACTTTATTATAATTTTTAAGCCTACCAATATTTTACGAAACAAAATATTTTTTACGATAAATCGTCGTATATATGTACACAGCGTTTTAATTTTATAAATTGTTATACAAATATTTTTATCCACATCTCGAGTGACTGCCTAGGTCGCAGTAGAGTTGTGTACATAATGCTAGAGATAAGCATTTCGGGACGTCAGCACCGCCCAGGCCCTACATTTATTGGCTAGCGGGCATAGGTGTGGCTGGGCAAAAAATCTGGGGGGGTTCCGACGGTGGGTGGGTGGACCCCCTAAATTTTCGATTTTATGCCATTTTTGGCCACTTTTTGGCCAAAAATCTGGGGGGGGGGAGCAAAAATCTGAAAATCTGGGGGGGGTCGCCAAAATTTGTCATTTAGGTGGGGGGGTCCCCCCCTAACACACCTATGCTAGCGGGTAAGGCCGAGCGCCGAACATTTACTAGCTGCGGGCCAGAGTGGACCGTATCGACTATGACGTATATAATGTTGTGAAAGCTCTAAAATTAGCTAAAAATTTATTCATTTTGGTTAATTTAAAGCAAACTTTGACATTTTGTGGTATATGTAGTTTAGCGTTTCCATGTTGCATTGAAACTTTTGAAATTATATTGCTAGTAAAATCGTGTAAATTAGCATTTAGTGAGCCGGGCCGAAGTTCCTCAGCTTGCGGGCCGGGATCTGTCAAAAAAGTTTGCCGACTGAGCGAATTTGATGCTGATATTCGACTCAGCAGTCCGGGCAGTCTCAAACAAATCCAACTCATGATCATCTCAACTTCTTGCTTCTAGTTTCTCATATCTAACATATACATTTGCTGGATTTACAACACTGGTCAAAATTTATGGGGGGCTCGAAGAAGCCCGCCCCCATCGATGAGGGGCATATTTTTGACAAATTTTTAGGTTGTTTGTGTAAAAAAAATGCTAAAAAATGCTAAAAATCGCTAAAAATAACTAATTTTTAGTGTTTTTAAGCTAAAATACTGGAAATTCAGTTAAAAATTCAGCGAAGCCGGAAAAGTTTGTGAGAATTTTAAAAATGGTAAAACATGGCAATTTTTGGGGTTGTGGGGGGAGGTCGGAATAATGGGGGGAGGTCGCCGAATGGGGAGGGGCAACACCCCCCCCCTAGTAGAAGTAAGCCAGCAACATAGTGTAAATCGGGAAGTACAGCAATGTCAAAGGAGCCGTTCGTTAGTATAGACCTAGTGTGACCAAGTTATGCTCCTCCACAAAGCAAAATTTATAAGTACTGTGCAGTACGAAGACAATCTTTTCAAAAAATGGATGACGAACAGTTTCTGTAATAAACCAAACATTGTTTTGTTTTTGTCATAAGCACGCCAAGGTACTGTACACACAAGTCGTCTTCTTGTCTACAAGTGCTCCGAGGATCTTTAAAGCTTAAAGTTTACTTAGTTTTCTTTTAAGCGGTTTAACGGGCATTCATAAGCTCACAAACAAAAACTTTGTAAGATTTTTAGTCTTGACAAAGTGAGAAAACCTACTGTGCATTGACAATTGCCCTTCACGTTTAATCTCCGCTAAAAATGTAGAAGCTGTGCTGATCAGAACAGCCATAAAATGTATATGGCCATAGTTCATTATTAGTGCAAAGAAAAGGATCGCTTCTCAATCTCAACGACTCGACCTTATAGGGTAATCAGAGGGAAACAACAGACTTTTCCAAAGGGACAAAATTTTCTAAACTTTCTAGTGGAGGTCTTCAAACGGAAATTCACTTTTCAGCAAACATGCTCACAAAAAAACATAAGTAAACAGAGGCTAACAAAGGATTTTAAGGATAAAGCTTGCTTTTTACAATTAAATCCACAAAGTTCATTTGAATTTCTTTGCAAAACTACAGCTGAAAGAAAACCCTTCAGGTACTCACAGAGATTAACAATTGTACTATTCACGGATTAGCAATTTACAACAAGTGCATACATATTAGCTGGTATCAGTATTAGGCGTATTAATCCGAGGTTTTCCAAGCTGACCAGTATAGTGCTCAGAATTTTCAAAATTGGCTACAATTTGACACGGGCATGCTTTCACTCACTTCAGTACAACTATCACAAAATATTCGATTCCGGGTAATACAATTTTTTAATTTGGAAGGAAAATAAAGCAAACCAGAAAGTGAATTGCCAAATAATACAGCTTAATTTAATGATAACGAAGATTTAGGGTAACTTAAAAAGTAAGCTGAGGGCAGGCGCTCAAAGTTCGGTTCTAAGATTTTTGGTCAGACTTTAGATTGGCTAATGTTTGCAAATTGTGGACATTGGAAAGAAAGGGCATCAAATGATAGAAATCTGATCTGAACTAAATTTTTCTGAAATAATAAAGTTAGCATTAGCAGTATCCTTAATTAAGCTTACATTTAGAGGTACAGTTAATATTGCACTTGGCAACTATAGGTCTTGTAGAATAAGTTCTATTTTGGGTCCCGCTGCAACCAAAACAATTTCAGTGGAGTGGACTGGAGTAGCTACAATGAGCATTTAGCAAACATTTAGGGTACAAAAGAAACAGAAGCAGGAATTCAGTTGCTTTCTCTAATTAAAAGAAAAAGCAATTCTGTGAAGCCTCATTTGTTGTTCTTTCTCTTTGTAACCTATTGACGACTACTATATTTTAAAATGGTCATTTCTAAGAAAGCAAGAAGACAGGAACAGCCACTCTAAAGTGCAATCTTATGAAAAGCAAATGCAATGAAGTATCTAGAAATGCATCCTGTAAGCCATATATAAATCCTCAGATAAATTAAACTTTATCTCCTCATTTCAAAGCCTCAACTTATTACTATACCATCTGCAAAATAAAAAGTTGTCCAGAAATCGAAATTCAAGGTGGGGCGTGCAACAGCACATTTTCATAGCTTAGAAGTTCATAGCTATATATTACAACTTCCGAGACCTTAAAGCCCGGTTCACACTGCAATAGGTTTAAGGTTTAAGGTTTAAGTTTAAGGTTTAAGGTTTAGGGTTTAAGGTTTAAGGTTTAAGCAGTTAGGTGGGAAGGCTTAACGAATGTCTGAATATCACGTGATTCTTATATCAGCCAGTGTGCACTCAAATCTCCACGGATTTTAAAATTTTTTAGTTCTGTTTATAGGTAAGAGATTCTAGTATGCATATAATGAAAATTATTAATTAAACCCTTCATATATAATTCACTGGAAGCTTAAACCTAAATGCAGAGTTAAAATATTTTTAACTCGGCTTGCTTAAGGTGCTGGTTTCCTTTCGGGTATTTTTGACTCCTACGGCTTTAATCCCTTACGCAAAGGGATAAAACTTACGAAATAACCTATTTCCGTGCTCTTTAACATTTTAGGACCAGTCCCGTATTCTTAGGCCAAAAGATGAGAAAGTTTTGGTTTTTGGCCTTAAGCTCCTCGTAGGTAGACAAGTCACGGGATTGGTTGGTATGGCTGGAAAGAGGACTCGAAAATGAACATTTTTGCTCTTACAACCTTTGATCTATCTCCAGTGGTTAAGTCAGTATAAGCAAAAAACTGTTTTTAGGGTCAAAAAATGGCCATTTTCGAGGAAATCAGTTTTTTCAAAATTACTGCCACATGTTAAGAACAAAATTGCTTTAGTTATACTCAATCGTTACATCGTCCAAATGCACATTTTATGAATGCCTATTAGCCGGACTTTATTGCTTTCAGCTAGAGATTTGGCCGAAAAACCATTTTGGCAAAACTGCGATTATTTTGCTTCGAACATCGATTTCTCAAAAACTACTCGACGGATTCCTGAGCTTTTCGGCAGAATCGAAATTCGCACTTCTGCGGAGGGACGTTTTTCTTTGTTTGGGCTAAAACATATTGAGTAGCAAGAAAACTCAATGCGAAGTTGCGAAATTTCGGGTTACTGTGCATTTGGCCGATTTTCTCGACCGTTAAGACCTGCTGAGCCAAATCCAAAAAAACGTCCCTCGGCCCATATGTCCTTCATATCGTGGCACAAAAAGAACTTTTGGCCGATTCTTCGGTTTTGAGAAATCGATGTTCAAAAACTTTTGGTCTATATTCATCCTGTTAGATGTCTGCTTGTCAGAAAATTTTTGCTATTTTTTTGCTAATTTTGCCAGTTCTGTACGCTCATATGAATGTACAGATAATAAGCTTTAAAACGATGTATAAAGCTCTTTGTAACTTCCAAAATTGCGAAAGTTATAGCGTTTCAAAAAAATCACCACAAAAGCATTGCACAAAAGGATACCACCACCTTAAACCTTAAACCTAAAATCTTAAACCTTAAACCTTAAACCTTCCAGTGTGAACACTTGGAATAAATAAACTAGTTTAACCTTAAACCTTAAACCTTCTTAAAGCATAAACCTTAAACCTTAAACCTTGTGCAGTGTGAACCGGGCTTAATGCGAGATTATGGATATAGATATATATGTAATAACGCCAACGTGGGGACATCTCACTCAGCCATAAACACGTATATATATATAGTTCTGAATCGATGGTTATATCAGGACAAGTGTCCTAAAATCCGGGTATGTCAGGACACGCGCCGCTATATCAGGACAAATCAAAATTAAAAATAGGGGTATGTCAGGACACTCGTCTCTGGAATCGGGTTATATCAGAACACATCTATTAGCAGGTTAAATCCGAAAATAATTAAAAAATAAATATATATATATATATATATATATATATATATATATCTATATACACAATATATATATATATATATATATATATATATATATATATATATGATTTTAGGGGGGTTGTGGTTAAACTGGGCCTGTCGGTGGGGCGGGGGCGGAAAAAATAGTGTTTTACAGAATAACTGAGCTGTATCCAAAGCAACGTAGAGAGGAAATGTTTCAATGTTAGAACACAGATGTATATACTGTAAGTCTCCAATTCTATAAAATCCGAAACAAATTTTTTAACCTTTGTTACAAAATAAGAGTTAACCTTGACACGAAAGTTTACATAAAAGCAGAACAAATACTTCAAAAGACTAAAAAGTTAAACAAGTAAAATGAGTGCACTTAGAGCAAATCCTGCAATCCTTCTAATTTTCGGTTAGGAAAATCGATTAGACAAAAGGAACAAATCCAGAAACCGGTTCAAGCTTGCGGAATTCACAGCCAAAAGTGAAAACACAAACTCGGAAATTTGTCGAAAAAGCGAGACTGAGATTAGAATTAAATTCCAATTTTGCATTCACATTCAATTGGCTGCCCGCAAGCAGCAGACTCTTGTTATCGTGTCCAAACTTGTAAGTATCACTTGTCAAGTGTTTGCTACACATTTTCCACTGGATCGAGGAAAGTGGCACACATCTCAAGGTTACTAAAGAACGTGAGACGTCAAATTCAAGCAGAACCAGAGATCGAGAATCCTTAATTATTAAAGGTTTCCAAGCTCCACGATCCATGAAGATAAACTTCACGCAATTTCTCACAGCTGCTTTCGTTACAGGGGCGTATTCAGATTCAGGTGTAAGGGAAGCAAGCATAGGAAAGATTGATAAGCCTGATACGGGAGTTCAGCTGAGGGCCCTGTGGTGTAGTGGGTTAGCACGTCTGTCCCAGGATCAGAAGGGCCGTGGTTGAAACCCCGGCTGGGCCAATTCTTTACTTTCAATGGTGAGTGAAAAGCTGAACCACCCTCTTCCCTTCGCTCTCCTAGGTCGTGGTTTCGTGGGTACAAAGGTACCTGGGACGCCTTCTTGGTCAACCAGCCCTGGTAGAAGCGCTACACGTGGCGAGCCTAACCGAACCCGAACCCAGATTGGATCTCCGGTCCGCCAGTAGTTGATTCTGGTTGGTTGGATCTAACGTCTGGAACGGTCTGGAACGTGTGTTCGGGAGCACGGATCCCCTGGGCTCAGCATGCCCTGCGCTGGGTGTGCTCTCGGTCAGATTCCGAGTTGAGTAAGCCGCGGGACGCCAGAGTTGGAGATGGACACATTTTTCTTGACCGCGACAGCCCCGCGACTGTAGTCGTCGTGACCGCGACCGCCCGCGTCCGCGACCGCAGCCCGCAGGCTAATTTTGTGACCGCAAAAGTCTGAGTTAGTGAGCTTTAAATCCGCGTAAAAAGTCCACTTTCTCGCATATTTAAAGTATGTATTTTCACTATTTTTCGATTGCGCAACTGAAATTACAAAAGGATTTGATTTTTGTAATAATTATTTTTTCTGAAATTGTTTAATAAACAAACAAGCACATTATTTTGAGGGAAACAAAAGTTTTTTCCGATTTTGTTCATAATTTTCAAGTTTGGAAGCTTATTTTTAACAAATCAAATGATCAAACTCAAACCCCTGGAAAATAGCCCGCGGCGATTGTCCCAACGCGTGTGCCAAGCCGCTTTCCAATTAATTGCATGAGTTCAGAGAAATTCGTGTTCAAAGCAATCCAATTGCCATTTTTAAAATTTCACATTTTTGTTGCTGAGTTTACTGGTCAGGCCAGGCAGAAATGCCAGATAGAGCTTTCCGTTGGGATAACATGAACTGTAGGAGTACAAATGTGGCCAATACTTGACTTACCGACCTGTGTTCTTGAAGCTGTCAAAATCTGACAAAATTAGATTTTTCGAAAAATGTTCCTTTTTGACTCAAAAAGTTTACTGAAATCGTAAGGAGCCAAAGAATACTCGAAACAATAATGTTGTAGGTATTGGTAAGAGCATTCGAAAGACTTCAAGTTTGTAGGTGTAGGGTGACTAATTATGCTGATCCCGCAAAGTTAAGAAATTTTCTAAAATCAAATTAGACAGAATTAGAAATAAACAAATTTGAACAAATTTCGGTAAGGACTACCGTAAGGACTGACAGTTTGTACAGCTTGTCCACCCAACAGGCAAAGCATTTAACGTAGTAAAACAAAATGAAGAATAAATATAAAACCTGAAGATTCGTCCAGAGGACCACTTATGGCAATGAAAATACGTAAAATATTTTGGAAAAATTGACAATTTTTACTACAAATTGGCCCAAATTGCGAAGATTTGACGGAAATTTGCGGTCATTGCGGTCAAGAAAATTTGACCACGACCGCGACTGCCCGCGGGTACCCGCGACCGCGTCCAACTCTGCGAGACGCGTCTTAAAAAAACCCGGGGGAGATTTAACGGAAGCAGATATAGGAAAGATTGATATGCCTGATATGGGAGTTCAGCTAATGGCCCTGAGGGGTACTAGTGGGTTAGCACGTCGGTCCCGGGATCAGAAGGGCCGTGGTTCGAACCCCGGCTGGGCCAATTCTTTACTTTCAATTCTGAATTTCTTCTTGGTCCACCAGCCCTGGTAAAAGCGCTACACAGGTAATTTGACCGAAGTTTAGATTTTCCAGGTCCTAATTATGATGTCATCGCATCCTCAGAGAATTGTGGCATGGTGAGCGTCTTTTATATTGTCCGAATCGTCGTCACTCATTCGAATAATTATAACAGTATCTCCGCTGACTCAGCTGCCCAATCACGACTGAATAGTGAAAAACATCAGCCAGGGTATTTTTGGAGATTTTTTCCGGGAGGGGGGCTTTCCGCGGAGGGTCCGGCCCCGGAGGAGGGGGAGAAATTTTCGGAGGCAGAAGATATTTTTTGCAAAAATGAGCCAAAAATTGGTAGTTTTGGCGTATTTTTAATTCAGACTCGACTGGGCAGACCCCCAGAATCGGATTCCGTACTAAAGTATGCATATATGTATGCTCAAAAAGCTCAGCAGAATCAAATTCCGACACAACGAAATAGCAATATGTACTTCATCTTTAGATTAGCCTACATACCCCATCATCCAGCCATCATAATAGGAGGACAATCTTGAGAACGATGCTGCAGGATATCCGTCATGAAGAATCCACATTACATAAGTATTTTCAAAAAAGATAATTTTTAATTAACGAATTTCGTAATCGCAGGATGGCGTAAAGGCAGTGTGAGTATACATATTTGGACTTAGCGGCAGTGATAATAGACTAAAACATTTCAGACTTTTAATCTGATTTCAAGCCAATTTACTAAGACCTACGAAAAATAGACTCAACTCTAATTGTGCACAAAGCCGTTACTCAACACTGAAACTGAACATACCTAAAGACTAACAACTATGAAAGATACGAATACCGTATATAAAAGTTTGCAGCATTACAAGCTTGTCATTTAAGTTGTGACAATTCATAATTCTTAGCTTCTCCGATTTAGCTCTTTCATCTCAGCTCCTACGGTTTCCCAAAAAAGACCAGTCCGCTTTGCTCAAAATTGTTCGTATTATTCCTGTCCTTCACTGGAGTCTCTCAACAGTTATCTCAATTCGATATATTGCGTTGGACAGAAAAAAGAAAAACTTAAAATTTGTTGCAAAAAATATGCCCATTTAAGTCTAGATTTTTGGAACATTTATGCAATGATCGGTTACATACTCCAAACTGGAACTTGATCACAACAAATTTATCTCAACTTGCTCGTTATTAGGCTTATCTCGAACAGGAATCACGCAGATGAAATTCTACTTGTCCATTCAAGATCAAAATTAAATAACTACACTAAGAATAACAATGCAAAGAGCAATGATACGTAACTTTTGATTAAGTCAATTCTGAGCAGACTTTACTTTGCAGTTATAATTTCTATTTGCAGCCCAAAGACAGAGTATAAAACTCAGAAGAAAGGTAAACAAATATGCTATTCAATATAAAATTGAATACACATATGTTTCCTCAAAATAGAAACGCCGAAGTCAGTAGTGAAAGAACAGCATTCTAAACTGTGTACGGAAATAATCCTTTCAGAATGAGTCTCAATTTTAAGTATCACTTCTAAAACGGTCTCAATCGAATCTGAGAACACTACACAGTACATACGTTACGTAAATAAATTTAAGTTAATATGATTTGCAACAATTCCGAAAAATAAAGAAGCTTTCACTTCACGTGTACCTATGATTTGCAAAAAGTATTCTCAGCAATCGCTCTCGCTTTTTATCAACAGCAGCCTGATCAGCATCACGAGGAGTGCCCAGTTTCCGCTTCGGTTTGGACATCATGTCGGCGACTCGCTCACAGATGCCGAAGAAAGACACCTCCTTTATATCCAACAAAATGATGCCTAAATAAATCCAAAACATATACACAAGTTTATACTATTGAGGACATCATTAAGAAGCCGCAACGTACGTATGTCAACTATCACTGACACAAAGTTGCAATAATTTTGCATTGTACAGTCCATAATCGTCTCAAATTTTTGCTATTGTCGAACAGTTTTCATCCACAAAACAGAAGCAGTCAGTACAGGTACAGGAAGTATTTTCAGAGCGCCACGACACAGTTTACATTAATTACCTTTGAGAATGCATTTTCTCAGCAGCAAGAGACTGTGAAATGACAGAAAGGGTACATGAGGACGACCGAAGTGATGATCCACGCCTTCCGCATCCTCTTCATACTTTATCCATCGTCCCGTCTCCTGCCATCCATACTGCTCCAAAGTATCCTCCTCCGCATTCAGCTCGTACAATTCCACCAACATCTAAAAAGAAAGGATAAGAGGTTTTAGTTTGAATTAAGATTTATAGCAGCTCCACTACAAATAATTCCAAACAAATGAAATGAATGTCCATATAAATGGACGTTGAAAATGTAGCAAGCTTGTTATTCTTAAAAATGATTCTCGAAGGAAGTATATACGTACATTCTCAAAAAACGCAGGCAGGAGCCAATAGAAAGCACCTGCTTAAAATCAATTAGAAAATGGCAAATGGTTTTGGCAAACCACATAAAACTGTACTCATTAACCACCTATTCGGATGGCACTTCTATACAAATGCAAGGCTACATGAACAGTGAATTTTTATTGGAATTGGTAATCAACAATATATTTCCTAACAGTAACAGCAGCATTTCATTCTTGAGGCAACTCACTATAACTTGATAGGTTAAAGACTGCACAGATATTTTGTTTGAAAGTATATAAATAAACTGAGATCATTAATTACCAAGGATTTAAGATTTTTATAGACTAGGTTGGTGCAGAAGGTGGTTGATACCTATATACCAAGAGTTATATACGTACGCCAACATCCAGCTCTCACAATAAACATTCCTATTAGCATCTTAAAGGTTACTCAAGTTTTCCCGGGATGACTCAAAGCTATATTTGATCTGGCTGCTGCATCCGCTAAGTATTAAACCTGCCGAGACGGACCCCATATTGCCTACGGGCAGAGTGGCCGAGAACAGACAGACAGACAGACAGACTCAAGGCGAGTCGATGCACGAAGATGTCATGCAGTGTCACGAAGATCGCACAGTGCCGAATAGAGGCTTCTTGCAAGTAAAAATTGCACGGAAATTGATGAGTCTCGTAATATATACGCTTTCTAGCAGCAGTCCTTACAGGTTACAAACTCAAACACACTAAACAAAGCAGCAACTAAGGTTGGTTACTGTCGTAGACCCACCGGAAGTTGCATTACACCAGCAGTGACAGTCGTACGACTGACACAGCCACTGGAGGTAACCGAATTCGCCAGGCTTAGCTTCCGATCATTCCAGGGCACGTCAAACAATTTATGCAAATACCCAGCTACAGTATGAGACTTCGTGATTGTTTCTGGCGGCGGTAAATCTGTGACGCGATCCAGACTTTCCGAGGAATTGATCATAAATTTTGGACTGTCATTAGAATAGTTGTCATCCTTTGCCTGAAGAGACACAGCGGCTGGGAGGCTGGGCTGCCGCTCTAAACTGACAGACGCAGGCGCAGGAAAGCCGACAGGTGCTAAATAGTCGCTGTCAATGGAGCTGAGAGAATCAGCGTCTGAATAGCTATCCACCTTCTCAAGACCAAAAGTGGAGGACTCAGGCTCCGGACCCGCTAGCCGGTTAAAGGACGGAGTACTGGCTCCGGTTATAGTAAAGGTTGGAATGTCATCCTCACTTCCAATATACCCAGGATTGTTCATAATTTAAGCAAAAGTTGGCAATAAATTTCAGCTGCAAACAACAGAGACGTAAGATATACGTAGTCAAATCGTAAAATTTATTTCAATTCAAACCCCAGGAAATAAAAATTTTAAAAATTTCTGCATTAGAGTTAATTATACCGAAAAATTTTATGAAGAAATATTCCCGAACATATATAAAGCTGATCTGTCTTAAATAAATTTAAAATTATTTGTGTATTAAAGTACAAGTGAATTTTCTCAACAATTACAAAGTCAAAAACTCCAGCAATCCTTGGACGCAACAATTCAAACAGCAACACCCAAACCGCACGTAAACAAAAAGCGATTATACGGCACCGGTTAATTTTAATTCCAGCAGGCAGTTCAGAACAAAAATTTACAGTAAACAGATTTTGAGCTCAACGGCATTTGACAGGTTTAAACTTAAAGTGCAGGCAGAGATAACATCGATTAGTGATGATAAATAGGAGTAATTACGTGCTAACTAGTATTCGCATACATTTAAACTAACAACATCTAGTTAAAAACTAAGATCTACGACACCCTCGGGCCTTTGCTTCAAAAATAAAAATTTTCCGAAAAAGTTCCGTGTTTTATCTAGTTAATGCATTAAACACTATATAAGGCTCGATAATTAAACAGTATATATGATATAACCAAAATGCAATAGTATATATATGTTAAATTTTACGATAGCTCTCTAAGTAGATTATAATTAATACGCTAAATCTTTTAAAATTAAAACTCCTAAGCCTGACGTAATCAAGAAGGCAGCAGCCTATATTTTAGAGATGCACCGGAGACGCCACTACCGGGACCGAAGCCGAGACCTCATCGTGGCCTGGAAATTGGGGGTCCAAATTGACGATTTTCAAACATTTTCTTGATTGTGCAATATAGTCAGGGCAGGGAAAACACACCCGAAAAGATGGGAGAAAAACACACCCATCCAGAGAACTCAAAGAAGCAGATATAGAGACCTGGTATCATAGGGGTCGCGGCAGCGACCCCTATAATATGTGTGAAAAGTGGCTGGAGACAATGTAAAATAAGCTGCGCAGAAGCTGCGCAAAATCCTGCGCAGATCCTGCGCAGATTTCATGCGCAAATTGTAGAGCACATCGAGTTTAGTATGTCTGTGAAGTTTCAGCCCCGTATCACTTACCGTTAAAAAGTTGCGCCCCGGACCGGTTATGGCGGCGATGTTTTTTTTCCGGTTTCTCCTATTTGATGGTTGTATTGTACATAATGTTCGCCGCTTTCACGTGATCTGCAGCGGTGGGCCAACCTAAAGGGCTATGGGGTCTAGTAGTACCCTCTAAAGAATTTAAGAATCACAACTTTTTTTGCGCCGCAGCTGCGCCACAGCGCCGCAGTGGCGCCGCAAAGTCGGCTCATAGCGAAAAGTGACCATTTTTGTGGTCGTCGCTCAGGTCGAACGTTACGAGCTGGAGCTGATTTCTTTTTATATTCAGGAATTACATATATTGAACTAACTAACGGTCCAGGTTGCGTTTCTCTATCACTTCCCTAGCGACCACAGTGGCCCGTCAAAAATGACGAAAATTCGAAAAATGAAAAATCGAAATTTCTCGCTATCTATTTAACTTTGAAAGCTCAAATCTTCCATACAATGGTTTTCTGGCACGGAGAATCGATTCCCGCAGTCAGTTTTACCGTCAGACCCACCCATCTTGCTGGGCTTGTTCCACTTTGCCGTCGGGAGGGTCAAGTCGGAAACCGCTTCCTGGAGGTCCATAGTAGGCTCTACCTGGCCTCTCAAAACTTTGTCTATAGGGGTTTTCTGGTGTGCTTTCTGGTGTGTTTTCTGGTTTCCCGGTATTCGTTTTGGTGTGTTTTCTGGTTTCCCGGTATTCGTTTTGCCGTCCGACGTACCTATTTTGCTGGGCTGGTTCTACTTTGCCGCTTGAAGGGTCAGTCGGGTGGGAGGGTCAAATGGTCGAAAATAAAGTTTCTCAAAAGTGGTCAAATTTGGTATCAAATGAAAGCCCTAAGTGATCTGAGCAACTTTTGTCATAGAACTGCGTACCCAAAGTGGCTGTATAGTGCTGTGGTGGGGTGGGGTGGGGACTTAGGCGATTTTCGGTCAAAAATGAAATTTTTCACAAGTGGTAAAAGTTGGTATCAAATGAAAGCCCTAAGTGAGCTGAGCAACTTTTGTCATAGAACTGCATGCTCAAAGTGGCTGTGCCAAATACCGTCACGTGCCTATGAAACTTTTGTCTTTACTTCTTCAACCGGAATGTATATAAAGGATATAATATAGGCACAGCCAACACACACATATTATCCTCTTTTGTGCGGAGCATTTTTGTTACTTGTCATGGGGGAGCTCGGAGAGCCCCCCATAATATGAGCTATAAAGGCACTTTGCGGATTTGGAAAAGTGCTAATTAGGCATAACTAATTAACGGGAAGGAATTAAGAGCTAATATTTACATTTTTGAAATCTCCAGGCCAAGAGCTTTCGAATGATACCAAACTTGCCCGGAAAAAATGAACTTTGAAAAAATCGACTTTCTCTTACGGGTTTGAAAGTGGGGGTTTTTTTTCTCTGTATTCAGCATGATTTTTTCCATTTTTCTGTTAACTCGATTTTTCAAACGGCCCATAGGAAAAATTTTTCTATACTATTTTTTGATTATCTAGGCAATGGCATTTAGCAAGTTTATGTTTTTTTCCCGAATTTCGATCTGGTTCGATTTTTATAGATGGTCAAAAATGGAAAAAATAGCGTTTTTGGACACCTTCAAGCTGAAAAATTTCTAAGTCCGAAAATTTGAAAATAGTCTAAAAACGGGCAAAAACAGCGTTTTTCGGCCTCGGGGTGGTACCCATATATAGTAAATCTGGGTCGCTGAACACGATGGGCATACTGCCGAAACCGACGGATGTGACCTCTGACCCACAGCGCCCACCCACAGTGGCTCCGGTGTGGCTCAAAAATGAAAGTCTTCAAAAGTGGTCATGTTTGGTATCAAATGAAAGCCCTTGGCGAGGCGATCAACTTTTGTCATTATGCCACACCCGAAAAGTGGCTCCATCGTCCTGTGGGCGGGTGCCCCACCCACAGTGGGTCAGCTGTGGCTCAAAAATGAAAGTCTTCAAAAGTGGTCATGTTTGGTATCAAATGAAAGCCCTTGGCGAGGCGATCAACTTTTGTCATTATGCCACACCCGAAAAGTGGCTCCATCGTCCTGTGGGCGGGTGCCCCACCCACAGTGGGTCAGCTGTGGCTCAAAAATGAAAGTCTTCAAAAGTGGTCATGTTTGGTATCAAATGAAAGCCCTTGGCGAGGCGATCAACTTTTGTCATTATGCCACACCCGAAAAGTGGCTCCATCGTCCTGTGGGCGGGTGCCCCAACGGTGGGTCCGGTGTGGGTCAAAAATGAAAGTCTTCAAAAGTGGTCATGTTTGGTATCAAATGAAAGCCCTTGGCAAGGCGATCAACTTTTGTCATTATGCCACACCCGAAAAGTGGCTCCATCGTCCTGTGGGCGGGTGCCCCACCCACAGTGGGTCAGCTGTGGCTCAAAAATGAAAGTCTTCAAAAGTGGTCATGTTTGGTATCAAATGAAAGCCCTTGGCGAGGCGATCAACTTTTGTCATTATGCCACACCCGAAAAGTGGCTCCATCGTCCTGTGGGCGGGTGCCCCACCCACAGTGGGTCCGGTGTGTGTCAAAAATGAAAGTCTTCAAAATTGGTCATGTTTGGTATCAAATGAAAGCCCTTGGCGAGGCGATCAACTTTTGTCATTATGTAACACCCGAAAAGTGGCTCCATCGTCCTGTGGGCGGGTGCCCCACCCACGGTGGGTCCGGTGTGGGTCAAAAATGAAATTCTTCAAAAGTGGTCAAGTTTGGTATCAAATGAAAGCCCTTGGCGAGGCGATCAACTTTTGTCATTATGCCACACCCGAAAAGTGGCTCCATCGTCCTGTGGGCGGGTGCCCCACCCACGGTGGGTACGGTGTGGGTCAAAAATGAAAGTCTTCAAAAGTGGTCATGTTTGGTATCAAATGAAAGCCCTTGGCGAGGCGATCAACTTTTGTCATTATGCCACACCCGAAAAGTGGCTCCATCGTCCTGTGGGCGGGTGCCCCAACGGTGGGTCCGGTGTGGGTCAAAAATGAAAGTCTTCAAAAGTGGTCATGTTTGGTATCAAATGAAAGCCCTTGGCAAGGCGATCAACTTTTGTCATTATGCCACACCCGAAAAGTGGCTCCATCGTCCTGTGGGCGGGTGCCCCACCCACAGTGGGTCAGCTGTGGCTCAAAAATGAAAGTCTTCAAAAGTGGTCATGTTTGGTATCAAATGAAAGCCCTTGGCGAGGCGATCAACTTTTGTCATTATGCCACACCCGAAAAGTGGCTCCATCGTCCTGTGGGCGGGTGCCCCACCCACGGTGGGTACGGTGTGGGTCAAAAATGAAAGTCTTCAAAAGTGGTCATGTTTGGTATCAAATGAAAGCCCTTGGCGAGGCGATCAACTTTTGTCATTATGCCACACCCGAAAAGTGGCTCCATCGTCCTGTGGGCGGGTGCCCCACCCACAGTGGGTCCGGTGTGTGTCAAAAATGAAAGTCTTCAAAATTGGTCATGTTTGGTATCAAATGAAAGCCCTTGGCGAGGCGATCAACTTTTGTCATTATGCCACACCCGAAAAGTGGCTCCATCGTCCTGTGGGCGGGTGCCCCACCCACGGTGGGTACGGTGTGGGTCAAAAATGAAAGTCTTCAAAAGTGGTCATGTTTGGTATCAAATGAAAGCCCTTGGCGAGGCGATCAACTTTTGTCATTATGCCACCCACAAAAAGTGCCCTCACGGACCTATGGGCGGGTGCCCCACCCACAATGGGTCCCGTGTGGGTCAAAAATGAAAGTCTTCAAAAGTGGTCAAGTTTGGTATCAAATGAAAGCCCTTGGCAAGGCGATCAACTTTTGTCATTATGCCACCCACAAAAAGTGCGCTCACGGACCTGTGGGCGGGTGCCCCACCCACAGTGGGTCCGGTGTGGGTCAAAAATGAAATTCTTCAAAAGTGGTCAAGTTTGGTATCAAATGAAAGCCCTTGGCGAGGCGGTCAACTTTTGTCATTATACCACCTCCAAAAAGTGGCCCCACCGATCTGTCGGCGGGTGCCCCACCCACAGTGGGTCCGGTGTGGGTCAAAAATGAAAGTCTTCAAAAGTGGTCAAGTTTGGTATCAAATGAAAGCCCTTGGCAAGGCGATCAACTTTTGTCATTATGCCACCCACTAAAAGTGCCCTCACGGACCTGTGGGCGGGTGCCCCACCCACAGTGGATCCGGTGTGAGTCAAAAATGAAAGTCTTCAAAAGTGGTCAAGTTTGGTATCAAATGAAAGCCCTTGGCAAGGCGATCAACTTTTGTCATTATACCACCTCCAAAAAGTGGCCCCACCGATCTGTGGGCGGGTGCCCCACCCACAGTGGGTCCGGTGTGGGTCAAAAATGAAAGTCTTCAAAAGTGGTCAAGTTTGGTATCAAATGAAAGCCCTTGGCAAGGCGATCAACTTTTGTCATTATGCCACCCACAAAAAGTGCCCTCACGGACCTGTGGGAAGGTGCCCCACCCACAGTGGTCCGGTGTGGGTCAAAAATGAAAGTCTTCAAAAGTGGTCAAGTTTGGTATCAAATGAAAGCCCTTGGCGAGGCGATCAACTTTTGTCATTATGCAACACCCGAAAAGTGGCTCCATCGTCCTGTGGGCGGGTGCCCCACCCACGGTGGGTCCGGTGTGGGTCAAAAATGAAAGTCTTCATAAGTGGTCAAGTTTGGTATCAAATGAAAGCCCTTGGCAAGGCGATCAACTTTTGTCATTATAGCACCCACGAAAAGTGGTTCCATCGCTCTGCGGAGAGGGTACATTCGTGTGTTGTCAAGCGTGTAAGTTCAAAAACGCGAAAAATTGTCAACCTCTAAAATGAATGCGGCCAAGATTGTTTCATTATATCTTTAGCTAAAATGAATGTGGCAAAGATTGTTTCATTATATATATAGCTGGAGTGGAGGTAACAATACAAAATCCTTCAGGCTTGCTATATATAAGTTAAAACCCACCCATTATGGATGGTATCACACTCTGATACAATACCAAAAATGAAATAGGACAAGTAGGAAAAAAATGCTCCTTGCAGTCGCATGAAAAAGTTAATATGAGCTATGATGGCCAACATTTAAGCGTGTCAAGGACAAGACTTAAAATGTTTAATATGAGCCAGCATCTAAATATGTAGAGGACAAGATGTAAACGTCTAACATGAGCCGCTACGTTTCTCTTGGGCTCATATTGACGCAAATGAAATGGCTAATATATTTTGTAGATACAAAGGCTTTCTTCAGATAGTCAAAAGGTTAGGATGGTTTGCATATGCAAGGATGGTAAGGCTGGATGAAATCTCACTAGGTAAGTATATATCGTCTGTGACAGTTCTAATTTTTATTTCCTTATTCAGGTTTATATTGATTGCTTTTGTTAATAATTTATATACATGTACATACGTATAGTGAGATCTGAAGCAGCGTCGTAAAACAAACACATTTTTTGAAGTGAAGTTGAAAAATCTGGCAATTCTGATTTTTGCTAAACGTATACGCCAGTATTAATATTCAGTCTTTGCTGGCTAGGTTTAATAATGTCTGTTTAGAGGACACGTACCACAGGCGTAACCAAAGTGAGCGTCAATATGAGCCCAAGAGAAACGTAGCGGCTCATGTTAGACGTTTACATCTTGTCCTCTACATATTTAGATGCTGGCTCATATTAAACATTTTAAGTCTTGTCCTTGACACGCTTAAATGTTGGCCATCATAGCTCATATTAACTTTTTCATGCGACTGCAAGGAGCATTTTTCCTACTTGTATATATATATAGCGCAAATGAAAGCACGATCTTTTTACAGTAAAAACAATACCCATAGGGTTGGTATGGGCCAAAGCGGTATATTCTGACAGTGTTTCAAACATAAAACACCTCTAAAAACTAAGAAATTTTAAATTTTGCTAAGCTTATTTCTAGAAACCTATAAGGAAAACTTAGCTAACCTTTGGCATAGGGGTATATGTGGACCCCATCTAGCGTTTGGTATAGACGGCAGCCTACCTTTTATCCAGGTTGAGTACTGGGCATGTTTTCCCCGCCGATTTTGACCCCTCAGCGGGGCGACACCACCCAATTTTTACAAATTAGTCCAATATGTAGTTCTGAGCAATACTGATGCTCTTATACGATAAAGCGGGTCTTGTTTTGTAATTCTGGTTCAAAAACACGCACTTAGGGCCTTTTCGCGAATGGGTTAAACGAGTTAAATTTAACTCGATCCTTTTCGCGAATGGGTTAAACGAGTTAAAATTAACTCGCCGAGTTAAGCAGAGTTAAAATTTTTAACTCTACGCTCATTCGCGAAAAGAGTTAAAATTAACGCTTTTAACTCTACTGTTTTCGTGAATGACACGTAGAGTTAAAAACCTGCAGAGTTAAATTTAACTCTACCCTTTTCATGAATGGGTTAAATTTAACTCGTTTAACTCGCTCACGACATTTTACATTGAATTTTAACCCGCGTCTGAGCACGCGGGTTAAACGAGTTAAAATCTTCTATCCTTTACATTGTTATTGCCACATTTTGCGCGCGTAATAAAGCTTTAAAAATGACAAGATAATCCAGCCAATGAAAGTGCAACAAATAATTTCATTGGATAGTTCATAATGCTTCAAAATTACTTAACCATTTACCAACATTCTGCTGAATTATTTAAGCTAAATTAACGAAATAGGCTACTTAATAAAATAAAAATACATCGAACAAAATGTTTTAAACATGCTGCATTTTTAGAAATAGAAATTAAGTAAAATTAATTAAATTAAAATAATTAATTATCATTATAAATAGGTTCTAAATTATTTTTTGTAAGTTTTTTAGCACCACCTGTAAATGCAAATTTGTAGCATGCATGTATGAGAGCTGACAACATGAAAAGCCGAACCAACGGGACACTACAACTAACCGAATGCTCAATTTTTTCTCAAAAAGTGCATTAATTAAAGCGCTAATTTTGCCATGAAACTTACTGCAAACTTTAAACAATTTGAATTTTTGACTTTTTGAAAGGACATCTAGACAAATGTTACGCGAACTTAGCTGCAACTTTTTATGTTCATCAGAATTACAGTACAGGATCAATTGTTATCCCAACTGTGATTCTAAGGGCAACCATTTCAATTCAAATTTGAAATCTCTACTGTATTTTATTAAACAAACATTTTCTATTTAATTTTGCTGCACCTATCTGTTTTAGTATTAAAGTTTAGTTGAAATTGACCAAAATTGTTCAAGTTTTTAGAAAAACCAAGGGAATACGATTTTGCTGAAAATATATACAAAGGTTTTTGGGGCTGTGTCGTAGTCTCAGCTCAGCAAACGAACAGGATGCCTGTTTTTAGGCTCAACTATTCATTAGCACTTTATTGTAACGAAATTGCAAGCTGGAAAAAAAACAACAAAAACATAGGCCGAAAACTGTCTTTAGATTACTTTTCAGCGAACTCTGAAAATATACAACTTTTCATGAAAATCGTAAAACTCTTTGGTTGGCTCCCCCTCAATTGCAATTTTACCCATGTCGTTAACCCCTAAAAGCTTAAACTTTAAAACTTTGCTGCAAATTGGTCAATAATTTGTTGAAATGGATCCATGCTAAATTTCAGCAAAATTCCCTTAAGCGCGAGAATACGGTATTGTTTTAACTCTTTTCACGTATGCAGAGAGTTAATTTTAACTCGACCAGTTTTAACTCTTTTAACTCTTTTCGCGAATGCACAGAGTTGATTTTAACTCTGCCAGTTTTAACTCTTTTAACTCTTTGATTTTTAACCCTGCAGAGTTAAAAGAGTTAAAAACAGGAAGAGTTAAATTTAACCCTGCGCATTCATGAAAAGAGTTAAAAGAGTTAATTTTAACTCTACTCTACTCTACTCTACTCTACCCATTCGCGAAAAGGCCCTTAGAGCTTCTGATAGCTCATAAATTAAGGATGAAGATTTGCTGCATCATCGTGCCAGGTTGCATATGTTTACAAGGCAAAATTTTAAAAATTTTAAAACACTTAATGAAATTGCAATTTAACGCCAAAAACAACTTAAATAATGATAAACAATGACATTTGCAAGTGGTTTGGTATATTTATTGTCTGGGTGCCGTTTTTGTTGCGATATCCGATAATGTCATGGGTTCAGGAGCCTAAAATGCATCTGACTGTGTCCAATAAGCAGCTTTCTACGGAAAACAAAGTGCATCATGTTGTTTAGCATGACCAAAAACAACCTTGGATCACCTGGGATCATTTTTAGTACCATGTTTTCCCCGCCGGTGTTTTTCCAAGTTGCGGTGAGAAAAACACAGACAAAATCGATTATTGCTACTGATGTACAAGGGATGAGGCGGATTTCTATACATGAATCGATAGAACTATGTAGGAGCGATATACACCATGGTACAAACGTAAGCTCTCTTAGTCTTAAGTCAAAAAAGTTAACGCGTTAGTTCCGTATATGTGTTTTTCCCGCCCTGACTATAATTGCTGATATACAACGTTACTATCGTTGTTTTCATTCAAATCGGTGGGAAAACAAACGATTTGTAACACTTTTTGACTTTCGAAATTTCAAAATTTTGGTCAAAAAATGTCAAAACTTTACAAAATTTTGCTAATTTTTAAAACCGGTCGGGACCGGGGCCTGACCACCGGGGCCGGTACCGGGGCCAGGCCCCGGTGCATCCATAGTATATTTTAAATTAAAATTAACTGGAACCTTTCCAACACACTACAGAATACCGGAGGATTGGACGCGGAAATTTTCTTTAGAAGATGCATAAGAAGCAAAGCAACTTTAATGGTGATTTCGCGAGTGCTGAAAAATCATCTAAAAACAAGACAACCAACATTTTGCATTAATTTTCTTATTTTCCAAACTTAATCTTTAATCATATAAATATATGGTATAATAAATTAACAAGTTACCCCTTAAAAGCGGAATGATAAAATTAAAGCCGAAGCAAATCAGATATTATATTAGCTCGATTTCCAACATAAATTTCGGACATGATATCTATTCGCCACATTATATCAACTTTGAGTGCCAAGAAAGCAGTGAAGAACTGCAAATACAATTACTATGTAATACGTATATATACACATCAGCTTTCATAGTTTACGGAAGGATCACTATATTTAATCAAAACACATGCCTCAGCCAATACAAAATGAACGACGAAAGATAAAGTTATCGAAACAAATTATAAGCAAAAGCGACACGTCATGGTTCAATCAAAAACTTATATCTATACATTCACAGGAGAGAAAATGATCAGAAAAAATTAGGAAACTGTCCGACGGAAACCTTACAGTAGCTCCCTTAGCACGACTTCAAACAACGGTACTGATATATTGAAAAACATCTCTAATTGCACAACCAAAAGTTTCTTAACGTAGGGATTATGAGTTCGGCAAATCTGAAACTCAGTAGAGTCCGCCAGTCATTACAAGGATTAGAAAGATTAATGAGCTCAAGGAATCAGCTTCATATAAATCCTAAGACCGTTCCAAAGCTTCTGTTATTAACAAGCAATCGTCACTTTCTTACTAGATTAGCCCAATCCGTTCCTATTTTCGTTTCACTTCTATGTTCATTAGATCATAGTGGATTGACAATATCGATTCATCTCAAAGTTCCAATTGTTTTGAGAATCAAACACCTATCCGGATACAATCTGCAATGCCGTATTAAAAATTTTTGACATGGTTATTAACTTTATTTACAAAATATTCTAGCACGTTGCGTAGCATTACCTCACTTGGCTGACTAAATCTGTGGGTTGTGGACACTTTGTGAAGGGCGTGACGACAGTCCGAAGCACCGGATTTCACTGAGCCAGACCGCAGAGAACTGCTGGAAAGATCTTTCAGCAGATGCTGAAGATTACTGGAGCCATCGCTGATAAGTGGCATTTGATCCGGCTCCAAAGGACGGTGCGAAACGTCAGGCACTGCGTGACTGGAAAGGTTATGCTCGTCTCCTCCTGAAAATAAAGCCCTGACAAACGCTGTATCCTTTGCATTTATTTAGAAATAAATTGCAAAAGGTATCAGTACACGTCTCTGTACACATGTTTTTGATCTTCAGCCAAAGCTTAGCTTACGGTGCTTTTTCTCAGGTTACGCGACGCAGTGACTTAGCCTTTGACTACATGAATATGAACAAAAATAATGAAGGAATTCAAAATTAAACCAGTTTATTGAACTATTTGAACACTACAAATAAATGGCATCGACGACGATGCAAAGGCTGTGCATTACCTGAACACTGAACGCTGAACACAAAACCGAAGTCGGTCTTTCAATCCAGCTTTTAGTTAGCTCGGTATAAGCTAAGCCCTAAGCCAGCTCTCAGCTTACAAGTACTACTGGGCTAAAAACGCCAAACTTCAGAATCGCGTTCAGTGACTCCGAAAACCCTATACGCAACTTTCCAGTTTCCAGCAAAATCGGAGACAAAGATTCTTTGGCTCTTCTGGGATCCCCTAGAACGACTCAAAAGCCTCACTCAAATTTTAAAAAATATTAAAACTTATTTCTTCCAATTGAATCAGAAATGTGTTTCAGTACGTTAACACCAAATTTAAACATAACTGGCTAAGTTTTGCGAATGCCACACACACAGGTCTGCCTGAGGATCGCCAATAACATCTCTAATATATAAAATCCTATCACGAACCTACAACGAATCTCACATTGCGACAGGGACTTCGATGCACCGAAGAGACAAGGCTGGCCGCAGCAGAGCCAGACCGCTCCACACTTTTCAGGACGGCATTTCCATTGGAGGAAGCCGGTTGGAATCGCCGCCGGTCAGCTGAACCCGGAACTTCACCAGCTGCCAGATCCACAAACGGCCGTTCAGCTGTATCCACTCGAATACAGTCAGCCGTCAAGTTTCGGTCAAACTCAGGATTTTGCTCTTCCTCAGAGCTGGACGCGGAATTTTCATCGGAATCAAGGGCGGCATAGTGAATGGAAGAAGGTTGGGTGGTAGTGTTGTTGACGGAATCCGTGACCGTGGAGTCAACCAGATCAAAACTGGGGGTTGCAGGTGGGGGCTGATCACTCATTAAATGTTCATTAATGATAATTAAAGCTTCGGATGGATGATTCTGGTCGTGCAATCCTAAGCAGTCGCCGAATTGATCTAAACAATTCATAGAGTTGTATGTAACAAATATATAATTATTAAAAGCTGAATAATTAATTAACTAACAAATATATAGGCAAACCTAACAATCCAGCTCCAGCACAGTTAATAACTACAATTTTTAAAAGGATTTTTAGATGAAGATTTGATGATTTTTTAGAACTAATCTAGGCTTAACTAAACGAGGTTTTGTAGCTTTTTAGTAGTCTCTCATTCCTACACTAAAGGTATTCTTCAAATTTTCGAAACTTAGCAGAACCATTGTCATTTAAAGTTGAGATTAAAGGATTATCATAGAAATATGCCTTCTTTAAAAACTCTCAGTAAGCGGAGTATTGACATGACCAAAAAGTAAAAACAAAAGCTTGTTTTGACAAAACTAAATGGAACAAGCATTTCGCTGAAAAGATTGAAGAAAGTAAACAGTAAAACTGAGCATTTGTCAGATTAAAACAAACAATGAAAGCAAACAACTGCCCACAGTAAATACAACGGCGTCATGCCAAACATTTGAAGTTAGCTGTTTGTTATCTATTTTGTCACATTTTACGCAAATGTAACAATCACGACAGCGAATATATACCAAATCCAACAAGTGTTAAGTTTATCACCAGCGTCGGTGCTCAAATATATACTTCAAAGATTAACATTGTTAGATCGTGTTTTCAGACGCAGATCCATGAAATCACAGAAATTTTCAAATTTACTAAATATATAAAAATTCCTCGGATATATACCAAATTAAGCAAAACTACTTACATAGTCAGAACTGTACTAGTAGAGACCATCACTCAGGCCCGTAAGCCCGACTCGGACCGGGCCAGGCCTGAGGTATATAAAACGGGCCGGGCCGGGGTAGAAAAAAACTGGATGCGTGCCGGGCCGGAAGTAAGGGAGCCGGCCGGGCTTCGGGCAGGGCCGGTGTTTTCATTTAAACATTTTGTCTAGTCTTCAGTTTTGGCAATTTTTATTAAAAGCTATATTTTCTCCTGAAATAATTTTTCGATAGTCACTGCTATTCATTTCGATCTGTCTTAAATTTTCTTTAAAATTTCTTAGATTTCTCGAATTTGAACATTTGTAGCACATGAATATTATATTCATTTATTCACAATAGTTTTCTTTCTTTCTTCCAGACTCACACATAGTTTATCGGTGCTATATTTTAATCTATAAAACTGAACAGCGAATGGTTAAACCCAAACAACAAAACCGCTGCCTGTCGTTCAAAATAATCGCGAGCTATGAGAAATCGCTTAAAAATAGTATCTGTTTTGATTCGCATGTTTTAGTTTTGATTTGATTTTTGATTTTTTATCAAAACCGCCGCAGTTCTGATTTGATTTTTGATTTTTTATCAAAACTGGCAGAGTTTTGATTTGAATTTTGATAATTTATCAAAACTTCTACAGTTTTGATTTGATTTTTGATAAATCAAAACTCAAATAATTTTGATTTTTGATTTTTAGTACAGTTTTTTAGATCCACAGTTTTATGAGACGTGGCCACTGCCAGATTACTTGTGGCCCTGTCACTTTACTTTCCCAGTAGGACGATAAAGCAGAGTTGGATCCGGGTCCATATTGTCAGACCCACAGGAATTAATTTCAGACCGGGTACTGGATTTTTTGAAAACCAGGTTTGCATGTACGAAATCAATTTTCTGTGCAAAGTCAAATTACAAATCATATAGCTGTTTAATAATTAGGAATTTTACTGTTTTACAAATTTTGTGAAATTCACTCCTTTTATTCATTCTTTGAGTTGAGCTCTTTTATCAAAATGTTGCTGGCACTTTCTCCTCTTATTTAAATGGACACAATGAAGGTATTTGGTTTACTAAAACTTGCTTAGGAAACTTTAGAAATACTGCAATTTTTCAGATTTTTGCAGTCAGAATTAAAATTATTCGTGGGACACCTGTTATATCATTCCATGCCTCGGTACCAAATAGCTGTGGCTCTTTTTAGCCACAGTCAGACTTTGATGCGGATTAGTTTATGTTAAAAATATTGTAAATTCCAACCACAATGAATTTATTATAAATATGAAGCAATACAAGCAGCAAATAAACCTTGTAAAACAATTGCTGAAGTTAAAATCAGCTGCTGATTTTGCATTCAAGTTTCAGTTCTAAATACATAAACTTCTAAATTCTCTCCGAAATGACTCCTTTTTTCAAATATCGACTTTAGAAGCAGTAACAGAGGTCACAACAAATCCTTTTCCGACAACAAACACGGTTTTTCGAAGGTCACACACTTTGAGAAATACGTTGAAGAGTTTTGTATACCAAAGATGCAGTAGTTATATACATATCAAAAAATTTAAAATGATTGGATTTTCGTTTTAATTACACAAAATCAATACGTTATCGCATTGAAAGAAAATTATTACCTGACCTATGCTTTGCGCAACTACAGCGACAGTAACTTCAGCCATCAGATGTTATAATAAACTTCCTTTTTGAAATTTTTGAAACTTTGAATTTGAAAATTGTAAATTTGAAACTTCAGAAATGTTTGGAAGAAATTTACTGCACAAAATTGGATATTTTGAATTTTTGCAACTATGCTGAGCGGCATAGGAAAAACACGTCGGACTGCACAAAAAAGTAAGCGCGCGCGGTTGAGGGAAAATCCTATTCAACTCTTGTTTGGCCTGGAGAACTAAAGCGGGCTGTCAACATTGACGGACCAGCAGCAACATTGACGGACCAGCAGCATGCTTGGATCGAGAATGCACCCACCGCATGAACTCCGTCAATATCGTGGAATGAAGGATCTATGGCGAAACGAATACTTCTCGTCAACTCTGAGTCAAGAAGGTCAACCACATGACAAAATTACAACTCAGCGCAGACTTGCGCACACACAAACACAGTGGCAGAAATCAATATAAATAGCGGTACGGAAGAAGTCTAATATTATATTTAAGTATATATTAAATATCGCTGAATTAAAACTAGGTTTAGATTTTTGATTTTTGATGAATTTGCCTTCGCGTTTTGATTTTTGATTTGATTTTTGATTTTTTGCAGTCTGAGTTTTGATTTTTGATTTGATTTTTGATAAAATCAAAACCCAAAATTAGTTTTGATTCAAGTTTTGATTTTTGATTTTTGATTTATCAAAACAACACTATCTGCGACGACGAATAAACATCCTGCCAAATCCGAAAACTGTTTTTTATTTTGGGCATCGGCAAAAAATTGGTAAAAACGGGCCAACTTTTTAGCTTACTTACTTACTTTTAGGGCCGGGCCGAGGTCAAAAATTTTTCAAACGGGCCGGGCCGAGAATAAATTTTCACGGGCCGAACAGGGCCGGGCCTGAAATTTCAGGCCTCATGCCCGTGAAGGTCTTTATGTACTAGTGAATATTAACAGACAAAGTTGCGTTGCGAGCAGCACTCTTAAAAAGACTCCTGTAGAAATTACGGGAATTCTTGTAGTTTTCTACAAAATGCTCCTGTGCGGTCAGTCACTAGCGGAGCTTCCAGTATTTCCACAAAAGCAAGTAGATTTAAGATTGTGTAGATTTAAGCGTCCTCTCAAATAGTAAAAATTACTAGAGTTTCCTGTAGGAAATACTATAAGGAACCCTGTAGTTTTTCCACAGGAGTTTCCAGTATTAAATACTAAAGAAACCTGTAGTTTTTACAAGACAAAACCTGTAATTTTCACTGTAAAGCGACCTGCTAAAGGAAAGGGGGGGACAGGTGCAGCTCTCAAAATATTTTCGGCAGGGAACGGCCATTACAAAAAACTCATCCAAGGGGGGTTGAAAGACTGAAAATTTACATCATTTACTGAATGTGGATGATTCGAAAACCTACGAACAGAGGAAAAAGAAAAAATAAATTGGTCTGGACATGTTTAACTCACCCAATCCACTCTAAAGTTACTGCATTCCCACCATCCACCACCGCCCCAACACCCATTCTTACTTAAAATGGGATGGGTGCGACCGTTTTTGACCGCATTAACTTTAAACATGTCTTAACATTTTCCGATTTCGTGAAAAAAATTTCGTGAAATATATACGTGTACACGAACTTTTCCAGCTTTCTCATGGGACGGCTAAGACTGCCCAAAAATATGCCTCCGATTTTGTTGATAATTTAAGTTTTCCATAGGCTTGTGTAAGGGCTTTCAGAAGCTGAAGTCCGTTTACTGATTCAAATTCAAGTAAGCTTAAAATGTAAGCCAATTTTGAGCTAACGAAAAGGACAACCAAAATGATTCTGTCACCCCGAGTATTCTTATGAAAACAACAGCGAATTTCGGCAAAATCGGAAATAAAAGTTTTCCTTTAAAGCGAAAAATGTTAAATTTCGTGAAATTGAAAAATTCCAAAAAATAGAAGACAGTTATTTGAATTGTAGACTCAGGGTGGTCGAACGAAAACATACCTGTGTATACATTTATTCAATTGATTATTATGCTTCAAAATTTTAGCATGGGTCAGATAAACATTTTAGCATAGCGTGGTCTTTCCCTTTATCACCCCCCCCCCCCGCAGTGCTCCGAAGAAGCAACATTTGACGGATTGAGTTAAAATTTGGTAGGGTAGGTTTTCGAACCTGATTTCAAAAATGAAAATTTTTTTAAAAATTACAATTTTTTTAAATATTTAAAATTGAAACTGGTAAAGGGGATCAAAAACATTGTCCATGATATTGCTAAATTTTAAAATTGTTAAAAAATTCTTAAATATTAAAAAATTTTGCTTTTTTGAAATCAGCAGATCCGAAAATCTACAGCTACCAAATTTCAAGTCAATCCGTCAAACTTTGCTTTAACTTCGAAGCACTGGGGGTAAATAAAGGGAAAGACCCGAAATTTTATTCAATTGATTATTATGCTTCTAAATTTTAGCATAGCGTGGTGAGATAAATCCAGGTGTCCATGTATCACCCCCAGTACTCCAAAGAAGCTAAATTTGACGAATTTAGTTAAAATTTAGTAGTGAGATAAAACCAGCACTACCCAAATGTTTTAATTTAAAAATAAAAACATTTCAGTTATATACCACCCATATTTGCTCAATAATAACCCATTTACCCATAAGGTAAATCAAAAACGAAATATTATCAATCTGAACAAAGAACTAAAAGAGAAAACTTATTTGCTTCAAGCACCACACAGACATTCTAAACATCTTACGTCTGCGCATGTAAATATAAATAATGCCAAGTATATGCTTGCACACAAATCTTAATGCAAACACGTGCGACACTTTCTGAAAGCAATATGCTAACTGTGAAGAGTACGCATATATACGTATGTTTCATATTACATGTACCTGCTAAGATGCAACACAGTGGTTGCAAAATATTTGCATTGCAGTGACTAAGAAAAGCAGCACCAAATGAAGCTAGCTAGCTGTGAAAAGGACATTTTCAAACTTCCCATCTACGCAGGATGATGGGACGAGACGCAGCGCCCACCAAAATACTCTTTTTCGGCAATACCTACTGTAACGAAATCACATTCCTGTCCAGCTTCAGTTAAAATTTAGCATCACGAATTGTATCGCATTACGTAAATCTCTAGCTTTCTGCCAGGTTCGAGCAGTCCCCGAGCCAAACCTACGTGCACTTTGACGCTGCTGGCCAACTTCAGCTTCAAGTTTTTCCCATATTTCATCAAAACAAAAGCAAAAATGGAACTGTATCAAGATTACCCGCGATTTCATTATTAAAACGTTACTATTCCTCTCAATGGTTGTCTGGCGAAATTAGTCTTACATAGAAAATTTGGAGTTTACCTATTCAAAATTTGGACAAAGCACAGTGTGAATGAAAGCAATCCAGCTCCCCACTGTGGGACAGCATTCAGTATTCGACGAAGCGAGAGTCATACTAGCTATGACTGATGGGGAGAGACAAAGGTTAGCGCCCTCATGTAGCCTCTTGGCTGAGTAGCCCGACAATAACAACAATGAAAGCATTTGATACAAAAGTTTTCCACTACATAGAACAGATACATATGTGAGCAATTCACTTACTGTGGGAGCCATCACTTTTCATGGACTGACTCAAAGAAAAACTCTGTCCAATGATGGACTGTTGAGCGGAATCACACTCGTCTATTTGGCTGTCCATGGAATGTTTGTTGAAATTAAAGCACAAATATAATATACATGTTCTGTATATACAGTTAGCGGCTAGCTCTCTCCGATGTTGCTCCTTAAACAAACTAGTACCACAATGAGAGGAGGGTACGGCAATCAACACTGGAGTATAGGCATGAATAGGTTTGATAACTTTTCCACATTTTTACTTAAAATTTACAATTTTCAACTTGAATTGCAAACTTCAATCGCCTGAAGAAAACCACATCACTTTCAGTACTGCTGACCTACCGTACCGGTGGGTCAACCCGGTTCCATTTCAACTGACAAACTGCTGACCCACCGGTGGGCCATGATAGCATGTAGTTTACAGAGAAGAAACTAGTAGTAAAAAAGTAAATTAATTAATTGTACAGACTATATAATATACCATAGTAAAATAGTATTAGTCTTACAATAGTTAGCCAAAAATAGTACTAGTAGTGAACGTGTAAACAGTAAATTTTAAATCTTTATCAATCTGAATACGCAGATGTCTCAGGAAAAAGGATAGACAGTTATGACAAGCTATGTACTTTCCACCCGCTTCTCCTAGTTTTCGATGGTATCAGCAATCTGCAATGAGCTATTGGCCAATCCTTAGACGTGGAGAGCGTACGACAGTTTGACCCAAAAAGTGGGGGAAACATTTGAGTATTGGTGTTGAAAGCATACGTAACCGATTACCGAACCGAATTACCTTGTAATTATGATAGAATTATGAATGCGTGATCAATTGGTGGTGTCTTCAAACGCAAGCCAAAAATGAAGCGATAACTCAAGACTTTGTGCCGGGAACACCCTTCTCAAACTCAAGGCTGTGAAATTACACTTGCTTGGACATCAAGTGGCATCACTACACAAAGTCTTTTTTTAGAATGTGAAAAGGAAACATCAGTTAGTCAAAACTAACTGAAGTGTCAACTAGTTTGACGGACAGGGAAAAATAACTGAGGTGGCTGGTTTTCTTCAGCTTCATCCTCTGTAAAAATCAACTACAACATAACCATACATACGTATAGATTACGTATCAAGGATGAGCCATTAAAATAGGCATGTATGTATGTAAGTACCACCTGTCACGACACACCAGAAGAAAACCAACTAACATTTGAAAATAAAATTTCCACCAGAAAACATCAGCTAGCTGAACAACTGCATAACATTATATTCGAGCATTAATACGATTGAAATGTAGGAGCTGTAGAAGACAATTTCAGCAGTACCTACTTTCAATTATTTATCAGCTGTTCTAAAAATACAGATGAAAAAATGTCTGCAAATCAAAATAAGAGCGCACATGGCTGAGATAGAGTTGGGACCGGTTCCACTAGAACCGGTTGGAACCGGAACCGGAACCGGAACCGGAACCGAACCGGAAGGAATTTTAGAACCGGAACCGGAACCGGAACCGGAACCGGAGCCGGTAGGATTTGGAACCGGCCGGTTCCACTCTTAAAAATGGACTTGAACTAATTTTTTGCAGGAGTTTAAATTTTGCTAAAACTGGAATATGTGGTTGCCATTCAGTGTTGCCATTCATATTATCTTTCTCAAACTAGTGACTGAAATTGAAACTAAAGATCTAGTTTGAGCTGAAACTAAACAAATTTAGACCTGAAGGCGAAATATGTAGGATGACACTGACAATAATTAAGAATTTCAAACTAAAGGTGAAATGAAGGTACAATTATTGGCACTGAAACTGAAGCTAAAAGTCCATAGAATAAATTTAGAGCCTAAGCTGGAAACGACATAGCTTCAGCTTCCACTGAAGGTGACACAAACTCCCCGCTTCCCCTTTTCAGGTGATCGAGGCACGTTTCAGCTTTAGCTGAAGCCGAGGCATAGAATTAAGAGAAGGTGATCGAGGCACGTTTCAGCTTTAGCTAAAGCCGAGGCATAGAATTAAGAGAAATTTCAAATATTTCTTTGACTCAACATTAGTGACATTATCCCGTCTGAGTTATATAAGACAAAAATTAAATGTTAAACATACTTGAAAAATTAGGAACATGTATTTCAAGGGAAAAATTCTACTTCCTTTATTCTGGAATTTCGTAATTTTTTGTTTTCATGCTTCTGATTTTTCAAATTTTGTTATGTAATTTTGTGTGTTTACCAAAATGCAGTTGTGAAAATGTCTCTAAATTAATTTTAACGAATTTTTGAAATTTTCTGTTCTAAAATTCCAATTGTAATTGTTGAAAGGCGGGCACTTTCGTTCAGACGTGACCGATACGGGCGCCGAATGAAAACCTTAACCAGCTTACATATCTGAATATTAACCTCATAGAAAAGATGAGAGCCCGATGGGATGTAGTCGGAAATTGAGTATATCTTCTCAAAAAATTGGTAAATGGAAGGTGGTGTTGTCAGCACGCAAGATTGAAGCAATATTTTTTAAAAAGTAGTAAATTTTACAGGAATAGAAAACTTCGAAAGTTGAGTACTTATTTTCTCATTTTTAAGCTATCGGCATCTGAGACGAAAGTCAATCAAAGTTCAAGTAATGAACAGCCTGTTGAAGTAATCTGTTAGCTATTTTGTTTAATCAAGCGACTGTACATTTCTTCGTTAAATATAACTTTAATATGTATGTTCTTCTTTCCAATTTGGCTTTCAGCTTTTAAATATTTTAAATGCATTTAAATTTTTTGAAAACTATTTGCTTCTTTAGAGACACTGTACTCTTTTTAAAGAAATAAAAATTTAAGCTCCAGTATATCTCAATTCTCAGCACGTTTTAGTGAAACGTTGTGCAGTTTACAAGATTCTGTTCAGAAGGCGCTGTCTGCATGTAGATGCACAGCAAAATCTCACCGTTAATTCTCGAAACAATTTGCTCGATCATACTAAAGTTTTAATTTTTTTACAAGTTTTAATGTATGTTGTGCATTATAGTAACAGCATTTGTAATGGAGCAAACTCAAAGTAAGGCAAAAACTTTAAAATTCAAAGTAAGCAAAAAAGTTTAACCCAGTTGGTTATTATCGCATTACCTATTCCAATTGTTTTGCAATATTGCTTTATAATTTTGATTGTATAACCCTTGCTGGGAACCTGCATCCAATATTAAATAATGTTAAAATGTAACTACGAATTTTGTACTTGGAACCGGGAACCGGAAGCTAGAACCGGAACCGGAACCGGAACCGGAACCGGAACCGGTACTCTAGAACCGGAACCGGAACCGGTTTTGAAAATTGGAACCGGTCCCAACTCTAGGCTGAGACTCTCATCTAATCTTCAAATTGAAATTTTACGATAAGTTCTGCCGATCCTAACCTATTGCTTAGAAATTCGAGCACCCGTAACATAAGTATATATCACCATGTCAAAGATAGGAATAATGAGACAAAGAACAGGCGCACTAGAGATTAATCATATAGCCATCTCGGTCTGTGTAAGACCAGGATGGAGAGATAAACACAGTTACAATTGGCATACAGGTTAAGAAATAATTGAATAAACGATGTATACCTTATGATAATAAATGATGTAATCCTAGCTATGTATAACAGATGATATCACGTATTTGGGCCTGCTTCAGTCGACTGGGTGGGTCAAAAACGTCCAGCTCGCTGTTTCCCACCCGGCCGGCCAAACGGATTTGCTCTACTCTGGGTCGGCGGGCCGGTTTGACATTGGCCGGCAACAGCACTAGTGCTCGGGCCAGGGTGTGCCGTCTACACTATTCGGACCGCGACTCGGTTCGGGACACTTCTACATGAATCCTGCGGACCTTGAGTCTTGCAGGCTGCGGGGCGGAACAGGTAGGGCTGGGTCGGACATCGCAGCAGTAGTGAAGCTGGTGGAAAACGGTACAGCTTGTACAACGTTCGCACCCTGGCGGAAACATATGCCCATACTAAATTTTAGCTGTATTGATCACGTTTAAAAGTTTGAGCAGAGGAGTATACAGAAGACAAAATTCAACTGCATTGCTCCCTCCCAACTGATTCCAGATCACTCTTGCAACTCTCTGATCGCTATGATTAGAAAGCCTTTACGGTACAGTGCCGCTCTTACAATTGTGTAAGTTTACGGGGATGAAACGGGGTACGGCCCGCAAAGCACTGAGCTTTAAGCTCGATAATATCAGAGATTCCGGGATTATAGCGCTTAACGTAGCACTCAGACAAAATGCTTACAGCCGGAAATAAAAACAGTTAGTAAGACTAATTTTCCAAGATATATCAAATTTCGTTATTATGGCTGAAACTGAAACCTTCAAAGAGATAGACTTCTGAGTTCAGCTGGCTAGATAAAACACATTCGAAATTAAGGAATAGTACGTGCTCATCATGATCATACACTACTAATATTATGCTCTGCTACGTCCGGTACCTAAATAAATATTGACCTCACAGTAGGTAATTAAACCCAGCTGAAATTAACTTGACTATTAGCTAAATTTATTAACTTAGGGTGTATTTCTTTAAAGATTTAAATGGTCGGATTAAACGGATTAAAAATCATCCGGATTAAAATGTTAACAGCTGTTTCTTTAATACAGAATTAAAATTAATTCGTTTAATCCGACCATTTTTTAATTCGGATTAAACGAGTTAATCTTAATCCGTTTATCCGCCATTAAAGAAACAGCGATTAAAAATTTTAATCCGCCAACCTTTAACTGTTTAATCCGCGTTGCGGCACGAGGATTAAAAACTAGTTGAAAAAGCAGAAGACGGATTAAATGGATTAAAATTAATCTTTAAAGGAATACCGATTAAGCAGGTCGGATTAAAATCAACTCTTCCATTTTTTAATCCGAAGTGTAGATAAAGAAACAAGATTCGATTAAAATTTTAATCCTAGGTGCATTAAGGTAACAGGATTTTTAACAGAACGTTTAACTCGTTGGATTAAATTTTAATCCATTTAGTGCTATTTCTTTGGTGTCCGTTCAAAACGTCTAAAGTCAAAACGTCTAACGTTCATAACGTCTACCGACGAAACGTCTAACGACAAAACGTCTATATACTGACAAAACGTCTAATTTTTCTAAAATTGTGTCACACGTTCAAAACGTCTAAAATCGTTTTTAAAGAAAGCAAATCAGGTTTAATGTTATTTTGAAGTAAATGTATTTAAAAATCACATTAAATTAAACTCTACGTCTAGTTTATTGTTTCATTTTAAATTGTGTTTAGTTTTTAAATATTTCTGAAAAGCCAGAGTGTGCAAATGACTTGAAACATTTATAAAATTTAAAAATTACAATTTAGATTACACTTTTCAATTCCAGAAATTTTAGAACTTATGCTTAAAATTGATAAGTAATCAGCAATCAGTGAAATCTGTGGCACCATCTTTACTGATTACAGTCCATAATCAGTATATATTAGTAAATATTCAGTGAATAGTCAATGACTATTCGAATACTGAAGAAAGTGCAGAAAATAAGAAGTATATTTGGGACAATCAGAACTTCAAGATTTGGCAAGTCCGTGCCACCCATACCCAAAGCGGCCTTTAGGAAAACTGGAAAGTTTAGACGTTTCGTCGGTACACGTTATGAACGTTAGACGTTGACTTTAGACGTTTTGACAGGGAACCATTTCTTTAATGCGGATTAATTTTAATCTAATCCGTTTAATCTTTACAGAAATAGGGCCTTAGTTTATTAACATTAATTTTTGTAGCATAGTAAATTTTGAAAGTGTAAGTAAAAGTTAACAAGAGGAATGTACAAGTGCAAAGACTATGGAGTAGAACTTAGTCGATTACTGAAGTTATTGAGTGCAAAATGTGTAAAACAGCTAAAATGCTCAGCACAATTTCTTGAAAAGAAAATTTCCTTGTGCCGTAAAATATTTGGTCCTCCTTTAATATTGTTCCTCCAATTTCCTATAGCCCATAGCTATATACTTTATCCAGGGACTAATCTGTTACTGTTAAGTATAGTAGGATCCGTTACAAAGACATTTAATTTGATAGAGAACACGGTAATTATGCTAATAATGCTGCTATTTAAAAACTGAAATTAACACATTACCAAATTCTCACATCTTAAGCAAACCCCATCCGCCATCATTGGATTCGACCAACAGCACCTAAGGAGAAGAATTGTCTAACAAATATCTTGCGACACCGACTGGCTTTGGCTTTCGGGGTTGGACGCAAAAGATGGTCCGATCGTTGGCCTAACTTGGCCGGTAGTCGGGGCGCCTCCACCTTCAAATTTGACGCTTCTCATTTTTCTTCAGTTAAGCAAACGAACGGGAATACGATTTTACTCCACGCTTATTTGATGCTATTCTCACTATCTCCTACTTTTTTGCGAAACCTTGAAGGCGTACCCCATTGCCTACAAAACTACTCGCAACGGGAAATACTCCACATTTTATTCAGAACGGTCTTGGTGTCGTAACCTTCCGAGTTTGGCCTACCGAACGTAAGCAATACCGTGGCCATTGCACTCATTACAAGAGCAGCAATATTTCAAACTGCAATTTTGAGGGGAAGTGCGGATAGCTTCAGATCACTTAACAGAAAGCAAATGGAATACTATATAAGCTCTCAACAAACACCAATACTATACTAGACAGTTGGCATGATACTGGCTCTATTCAAAACAGTCTACAGTCTAGTAAACTTAAACTGGACCAAGACTTTTTGTGGAGTTTATTATTCAAGTTAAGAAATAAGAGAAATAGTAGTCGAGTTCGGTATCAAATTAGAGGTCTCGTTCAGGAGAACACGAATATGTATAAATTAAGTGGATTGGGGGGCACGTGGTTCCAGCGGGCCCATATCCGAAAAATAAAAGTTGCTCCGATCGCTACAAAATTGGGCTCACTTGAAAGCTCTCATCACGCTGAGTGAAAGTTATAATTGGGTCATCGCTCAAAAATGCTGTCTGCGAAAGTCATCCCCTTTAAACCCCAAAAATGGGTAATTTTAACACTTTTGGAGGATTTAATCCAGGCTAGTGAAAGCTGTGCACTGAATCAAGTCAAGCCATTGGGCTACATTTTGCATCTCATCATCATACGCAAGTTTGGATAATAGCAACTTTGGATCATCATGCATGCGTAAGATAAGCTAATTTAAACAAACTTCAAAGGAGCCAACACTGCGGCACTTTTGAAGCTTGTTTAAATTCTTACGCATGCATGAAGATCCAAAGCTGCAATTTTTACGTAGTTGTGTATAATGATGAGATGCAAAATGTAACCGAATGCTTGACTTGATGTAGCCCACAGCTTTTGCTAGCCTGGATTAAATCCTCCAAGTGTTAAAACTACCCATTTTTGGGGTTTAAAGGGGAAACTTTCGCAGACAGCATTTTTGAGCGATGACCCAATTATAACTTTCACTCTGCGTGATGAGAGCTTTCAAATGAGCCCAAGTTTGTAGCGATCGGAGCAACTTTTATTTTGCCACCCCAAGTCCACTTAATTTATACATACTCGTATTCTCCTGAACGAGACCTTTGAAATCTTTTATCTCTGAGCTTTCAGAAAATATATACATTGCAAAATCTAACTTGAATAATAAACTCTCCACAAGATTCAGTCTTTTGGTTCAGTTTAAGTTTGCTAGACTATAGCATTTCCACTGCTGCATTCACGTACCAACTTTAACAAATATAAACTTTCGGGTGTGGGTAAAACCCGGCCCCGGCTCCGGCCCTGGCGCACCTGGGTAAAACACGGCCCCGGCCCCGGCGCATGCGTTTGTTTTAGGTGGGTAAAACACGGCCCCGGCCCCGGCGCAGGGTAAAACCCGGCCCAATGTTTAGAAAACCCGGCGCAATTAAACACGTGCATATACGTGTGTATTGTGCATGCAAATACAGAATCCATTGTATTTGCGTATAACTTGTCTTACGATAATGCAAACAGTAGATATAATCCTTGCAACAAAGGAAAAGTCTATATATGCATTGTTTTGTTTTCATTATGATTTTTCACAGTTAAGTCACGCAATTACATATTTTTCTTATACATTGCGTTTAATGAAACAAGAAATGAAGTTTAATGAAATGAAATCGTTGAATGAAAGAAAAATCGTTTAATGAAATAAGACATACCAAAATTTTCCGGTTCTCCTTGATGTCCCCCTTGGAAAACGTAAAACTTAAATTTTTTAAACATCAGGAATGTCTTAGGAATTAATAATATTGAATAATTTTAAGCTTTTTAATCGGTTCTTACAAAATATACTTCTTATCATTTCAAAATTATTTACTTTCATAAGTACAAACCATGAATTAATACAAAATGGCTAGAAAAGGTTGCGTAACACACTGTAAAGTATAAAACTCAACTCATAAACTACGCCTTAAATCTTTACACATATGCGTAATTACACATACACCTCTGTTACACTGCATAAGAATTTACACTATAAAGTGCGCCGGGTTTTACCTACTTATTAAACTCTGTGTGCGCCGGACTGGGGCCGGGGCCGGGTTTTACCCACGTGCGCCGGGGCAGGGGCCGGAGCCGGGTTTTACCCAGACCCAAACTTTCTGATTGTTTCTATCGTTCCATCCCAGTATATCCAACAAAACGCCAAATAATTCTTTACTTAAATGAACAAAGTTTTATTGCATTTGTACGTAAAAATAATGCAGCAAAAATCACAACACTTAAACTTTGGCAAGACAATCGCAACGATAAATGTAGCAGCCAAAAAAGCAAAAATAGGAAGACGAAGACATAATTGCTATATGCTAAACTATTAACGCTTGGCAAACATCACAACCTGAGAAAATGAAGTTCACATATTAACATCACTACGCCATTGCAAAAAGAATACTATAAATGATACAGAAGCTGCTCCTCTCGAAGATCGGTTAAACAGTTAGCATTCTATTCCGCGGATCGGAAGATCCCTAGTTCGACTCTAGCCATCTTTTAACTAGCCCTTGACAAGTTAACCTGAGTCTTTATCTCCAGCAACTACAGAAGAAATTTTCACTTTCGTTCGCAAAAAGTTCACAAGCACGAAAGAACAAAACTGGAAGCGACCGGAAAAACTTCAATGCTAAGGAAAATACCACAACCCTTTGCAAAAACGGTGGATGCATGACTAGACAATGGCTTCACGAGAAGTTTTAGTTTCAGTTAGTTATCATACGTTAATACATTCACTTTGGCTTGTCATATTAAAATAAGTCAATTGAAATAGGGACTTTCTTTCCCACGATGAATCCCCGTTCCCGGCTGTGGTACTGGGCAGTGGCTTCCCCTATACAGCCAGGGTAATTTCTACGGGGCCTCCCAAAATTGAACTCCCCCAAATTACCTTCCCCCCGAAATCGCCCTTCCCGGGCTTTTTGCTTCCAGCAGTGATTTTTGGGTGCCCAAAATTTGCCAAAAATAGGCAAATTTCCGGCTTCCCAGAAGATGTCTAGTTTTAGCCTACATCTAGACATTTTTGAGAATTTTTAGCGTTTCTCCATGCAAAGTACCAAAAATGTCAATTTTATGCTCATTTTTGCAAAAACTCTCCCCCCCCCGAAAATTTCTTCCCTCCCTCATCCGGAATGACTCCCCCAGAAAAAATCTCTAAAACTACCCTGGGTACATCTAAATTAGTATCATCTCTATTATAATACCTACAGCCCAACCAAAACGAAATGAGGAAAAAGTCTCGCAATTAAATAAGATCTACATAAATCTACACAAATATGGATATATGCGTATACGGTGCCAGCAAAGAAAAATATGCCAACTAACCACTCCCAATATCCAGAGGGAAGTAAACCATCGGAATAAATGATTTATAGACTGGGGTGTTTCCATGGCAAGCAAGAAAGGCTTTTGAGTAAGCAAGCCTCGTAACCTTGACTAAATATATAGCGGTACATATAAAAAAGTCACAGAAAGTCATTAGACATAATATAATATCCATATATCTCATACATTAGCAGTTTAGAAAAGAAAATGACTGGGATAACGTGGTTACAGTACTTAAAGCAAGCAATTACGCTTAAAATCAGTACTAGAACACAGATAACAAAATTACTAAGCTTTGTCCCAGTCCAGTCCTTACATAAAGCTTCCGTAAATAATGAGATCAATGATTATATACCGGTTCAGTAAGCAACCTCACATACGCGCATACGCATGCAAATATAAATATATACAATGCAAAAAGATGCATATTATATAGCATATAACGAATACAAAAAGGTTTCGGACCAGCGATGGAACCGGATCATTGGGTTATCTTTGAAGTAGTCCTGACCAGGGGCCAGTTTCATAAAAGTTGTCGAGTAGCCATTTAATCGCAGTATATTATTTCTTTGGTATTAAAATGTACAGTCAGTGTAGTCTAATTTCTGGTCGGTCTAATTTGTAGGACAATGTAGAGTAAAATTTTACATTGAAAAATTGTAAAGTAAAATTTAACTAGAAAACTCGACTCGAAAACTAGCAGATATGTTTCAACAATACTAGGCTTTCAGAGTCACAGGACGGTCACCGACATTTACAGTATATCAGCTACTCAACTCGACGACTCGACACAGTTGTATGAAACTGGCCCAAGGTATCTGAGTTTTCACAAATTTTCGGTTTCATGCATGGGAGAACACTACACACATTTAAAAAAAATTTTGCAGATGAAATGATAAAATTAGCAGATAGAAAGTATTTCCTATATTGCTCCGCAGCAGTCACAGCTTAGTCGATTCTTTTTTTTTCGGCCACCTCACCCCAGTTGGTATTCCGGTTAGGGGTAGTGTCAGCTTGTTTTCAAAGTTTGTTGGGGTGTGGGGAGCTGACACTGGCTGGCATTTTTTTAGTGGGGGGAGGGAAGGGGGCCCCCACTTTTCGGTTCCCCCCTCCACTTTTCGGAGCTCCCCCCCACTTTCATCCCCCCCCACTTTTCGGCAAGCCCCCCCCCCACTTTTTTGGGGGTCGCCCAAAAGTGTCGAAAAATTAAGTTTTTGAGGTCAAATTTTCAAAAATTTTCTGAATTTTTAGCTAATTTATGGACTTATAAGTTAATTTTAAGCTTAAAAATAGCGATTTTTTTGTGTTTTTACCTAAAAAATGCTAATTTGTCGCAAAAATTTTGGTATTTTATACCTCGGACTCGCCCCCCCCCCCCTTTTCGGAAGTCCCCCCACTTCCCCCTCCCGCGGGGGGGGGGCGAAGCCCCCCCCCACTTTCAAAACCCTAAAAAATGCCAGCACTGAATAACTGCTATCGCAATTATCCAAGGTGTTCTCCAAGGCTGTCGAGGCGTTCATTACTTCAACCGTAATGAAGGCCCCGTGGCAGCGCTCACCAAGCAGGCGGCCGCCCCTTGCACATGCTCGGTAAATTGCCGGAGGGGAGGATTCAAGGTTTCCCCTGAATTGCTATCTGCGGCTCCTGCTGGCGCCGAACGACTGTCTGAGTAGATCTATCGTTCGATTAAGGATCCTAAGGATCCCAACTTTCAGTCGATTCTTTTAATCATCAGTATTATAAAATAAAATTATATATATGGAACTACATTTTTAAAAAAACTTTTGGCAGAAAGGAGTCTGTCCTGTGAAAATATATATATATAGAATATACAACCCAAAGCATGTATATAAAATTCGCATCAAAAAGCAAAAATTTTTAAGATCATTAAAATAAACGCACGAGACAAGAGTTGACAATTTTTTCTGGAATGAAAATTTGTTTGATTGTCGCCACTCGTTTCTTGTTCGCTCACAGACTACTTGCAGTTGTGTGTGATCCTTGTTCAGAAAACAAGACTGAATTACAAGTATATAATAATATAATTAGAATTATAATCGGAATTCAACCAAGAGCACCTTTTGAAAGAATTTGGCATTTTTTTAGAAAATGGGTCTCCAGATCAGAACCAACGGAGTCACCATAATACGGCTAAGCGACTCGGCTTCATCATGGTTTCGTCTTACAAAACAACCATAAGGAAATGCAAAGTGCCTTCCTGCATCCCTTCCGAACCAATTACGATTTTTCTTTTCGAAAAGTACAAAGTAAGAATCATAAACAAAGGGTGCTAGCAATCAAGTCTCCACACTGGCTGTTTCCAAAGCGGCTATTGGCACATGCAGGACGAACTTCAGTGAATCCAAATATCCATCAGGAGCACAGAAAACGCTGCGCCAGCAGACATAAACACAACTGTCGTTAACACGACTGTTAACTCGCCCCTTCATTTCGCCCAAAAATTCACGCAGGTTGCCCCAACCTTCAATCGGCTTAGACATCTCAGGCAGTCGTATTTCGTAGTCATTGCGACAGGTCTGGCAGAAGAGCCAGTCCGCATAGCCACGAGCGGTTACTCTCTTAACCAGGGATGCCCAAAATTCACCGAAAGCATCCCGATTCCACTGTACCAATGTTCCGTTTCGAGGCGGCCATTTCTCATCACTCCCCGGATCTCCCTTGGTCACCCTGATATCGCCCAGACTCAGCGCCCTGATGTCCGGATAAGCGCTGAAAGTGCGTCTAGTCTTAGTGCCATGAGTCGGGAGCGGATGCTGCGGATATCCGGTGTGCCCAAAATCATCAGGACTTAGAACTCCCTCCGGAAGTTTGTTTTGAATTAAGCATCGCAGTCCATCCAGCGCATAGAAGTTAACCTCCAGCAATAGCTCACGAAGACTTTGAATGTCATTGGGGAGGACTACCTTATCCCCTTCTCGCAAATAGTTTAGGATGAACCGAAAATAGGTCCCATCCCGATCGATGAAAACAGTCTCTGGCTCATTGAATTTCTCATCAGGTTTACGCGGCTTCAGCCATCTATCATAGGATAACTTGGCCAAAGTGCTTTTTGGTTCTCTTGTTAAAGTCGCTATGTTCGTTGCAAAATGGGTACCACCAACATCCAAGTAAACAATACTAGACAGCATTCTTACCTGCAAACAGTAAGTAAAACTATATAGTACAACAGTAACGCAACCAAGGACATGTTGAACCATAGCTGAGAATTCTGAAGGAGATAGGTAGGTGGGCAACGCACAGGTCAGGGATCCATGATACTTCTCGATTAATGGTAAATTCAGCTACTTAATTCTTAAAACGTTGAAAATTTCAGAAACCAGGTTTGCCGAATTAGTCAGATACACGAATTATACCAAATACTCATCTGCAAACATCAAGCAGGCAGGCACGCACCATTAACCTTTAATACTTCAGAGAAGTGGCCTATCTTGTACCGTTTCATTTGGCTCGCCAAGACCTTTGAAAATGTAACATAACAGTTTTCGCTAAGACTGGAAAAACTTCCTGTTTTCCAATGCTAATTAGGGTTGCGCCGGGGCCGTGTAACGGGGGGGGGCGCGCGCGAACTGGACACCCGCGGCGCGGCCACAGGGCCGCAGCGCGGGGCCGGGGGGCAGAATAAAACATAAATATGGTGGGGGATGGCGGGGAGGCAGTCTCGAGAAATTAGATTCGGGGGGCGGGTGAAAAAATTCGGTACTATATTCGGGCGCGGTATTAATTTGGTTGCAGGGGGGTGGAAAGCCTGGTGCGGTCAAAAAAAAGGTTAGGTGAAACAAAAACGAACGAAAAAATTTCCGCGGTGGGGGAAACCCAGGCCGGCATTTCGTGACGTGGGGGGCAACGGGGGCGGGGAAAACCCCCCGCCCGGGCCAAAAAATCGCGGGCGCGGGGGGAATGACAACCCGCGAAGAAATAAAATAAAAAAAAAAATAAAAATGAATCGAAAAACATAAAAAAAAACTACGAGGGTGAAGAATGAAAAAAAATAAAATCTAAAAAATAAAAAAAAATAAAATAAAAATAAATACAGAGGGTAGAGGGGAGGGGTGTAGGAGGTGGTGGAAAAGTAGGGGAGTAAATGGGTAAAACAGAAGGTTATGAGGGCAACAAAGAAAGGAAAAAAGAAAGAAGGAGGAGAACTATTGACAAATTAAAATTAGAAAACCAATTTTAGATTATTATTTTGCGAAATCGCGAAATGAGTGTGATATTTGAGATGAAATATTTTAAACCAAATTTCGATTCTGGGGGTGCGGAAAAACAGTGGGCATATAGGCAACCCCGGTTACAGAAGGAAGGCCAACTGTATGTATGGTGGCGTACATATTCGAGGAGGGGCAGCGGGGGTGGCCTCGGGTTGGGGGAGCGCGGGGAGGGGTGAAGTGAATAAATATAGGCAACCCTGGGGGGCAGAGGGGGAAGAACGCACCAAACCTAAACGGATGAGAGAAACATACGACGAGAAGAACCACCGGACAAAAAGAGAAAAAGGGGGAGGGGGGGGGGGAGGGGAAGGAGGGGGAAAGAGGAGAGGGGCGGGCCGCCCGGCGAAAAAAGGAATATTTCGGAAAAGGAAAAGAAAGAATTTTTTTTATTATAAGCGATAATTAGCGTAATTAATAAATAATTACTCATCAAATTAATTATATTCGAGCTAAGGATCCACTGTACTAAGAAAAGATCGGCGTCCAGGCGTTCATTACGATTTTAAAATATGGAGGTCCACATTATACGGTTTTTCCAAATGGGGGTCCATACCCCCAGGAAAGGAACCCAAAATACGACGTTGTCAACCCAAAATACGCCGTTGTCAGCCTTCCCAACCGGAACTACCTCCCACAGGGTCCCCGAAAAGGTTTGCCTGCTCGGGTGCCGAAATCATAGGCCAAGTTTTAAAACTTTCTGTTTTTTCTGTTTTCTTTTTTCTGGCTTGGCCGGAGATAAGTTTACCCTGAAATGTCCTTTTAAACAAAATTCCAGTTTTTTAGTATTTTCACGTTCCTCCGTGCACCGTGCAAAAAACACCTATTTTTTACTATTTCTAGCAAGACATCTCTCCACTTCTCCAGTCATTTTCTTCTTATACCTCAGGTGCTTTTCCTCGGCAATAATTTTTCGAAGGGTGGTGAACAATACATCCCATAGAAACTAGACAAACATGTATATATGAACCAACTTTCTAAAACTACTAAGGAGCGGAGCAGAAAGCTTGAACACTCGGCTCTCGACAAATTTAAAGTTTTGGTTTTGCGCACTGAACTTTAACATTTAACACGATAAAAGCCATTTCCTCATCTCCCCATGTCTCAAGTCATGTCCTAGGGGCTAATGTTATCAAACTCGGGTGGAGTTCAACCCGGGTTGCGCCGATTCTTGGGCTCAACCTGAAATTTCAGGGTTGGCCAAACCCTGACACTCAACTCAATGTTATCAAGCTTTCTTTGGGTTGGGTTAGCTTAACTCGGGTTGACCTGCTTCAACCCCTATTTCAACCCCATTTTCGGCCCAGTTTTCAACCCCGATTTACAAAGCTGCCTTGTTTAAAGAATGAGGCATGCAATGACCAATAATTCTTATGAAACGTAACAAATAAATATGGAAATAGTTACTGCTTTTCAGGGTATCAAAACATTAGTTTTTAAATTTGATAATTGATTCCATTAATTTAAATTAAATTAAAATGACAAACGCTTGAATGGTTGATTGATTAATTTAATCGATTTGATTAAAGCTATATTGCTACAGCAGTTCATTAGCTATAGTAAAAAGGTGAAACAAGAACGAAAGGGTGGCTCTTTGTTATCTCAACCCTCCTAGCTGAGGAGGTTTGAGATTCAGCCATTGCAAACCCAAAACCAACCCCAAATATTCAACCCAAATTCAATGATAACATTTGGTTTAGAAGTCAGCCTCAATTTCAACACGGATGCTTGATAACATTAGCCCCTGATCAAGTTGGAAGGAATATTCGCATCCTGACAAACATTCATAATTAAAGATGGATGTGTGCAACGTTTTAGGAGTCGGCTCGGCAATCACTGGAAGCTGATGACCCCGAAGACCATTACTGATTTGCGCAGCCAACCGTGCCCATCCTTGTCGTCATTTATAACATTCGAGGCATCGGGTTTCTCTCTTAAGATTTTTAGGCATTGGTTTGTAGTTGAGCCACCCCTAACTTGTCAACGATGTAAACCTTCTCAACATTGTATCACGTCTTATTTGGGCGACAATACAACGACGACATGCGAATGCGAATCTAATTAATTTGCAGTTTGAAATGAAAAGACCTGCATCACCTAAATTTCTCTTTATAATGTAATAAACACAGATACTTAATCGATAAATAGTTTACTTGTACACTAGTCATTGAACAAAAGACGGTACAGTAAGTTACATTTCACTCAAATGTTAAATTATGTTCAACAGTTTGAATTCAGTTTTTACTTCTAACACAGTTAATTTACTATATTAATTTACTAACAGTAGTTAGTTACCAGGAATGCAAGCCACATAGTCCAAACTCAAATTTCACTAATACTGATTTCCATTGATGTCTATAAAACCATGTTCACTTGACGTAGATTTAAAAAATTCTGTCAAGTTCTTCTTCCCGTCATGCAACAAATGTTTTCATTCTCAATCTCATATTTTCATTTGTATGCGTAAAATACAACAATAATCTAAAAGCCAACAGTAACCCAGCGTGATTTGCTCGGATTAAATTAAAAAATATTGCAATTGCATATTATTCAATACATCGTAAAATCCGTATATCCAAAGCAAAGCTAATACGCTTGTTCGAATCACAGCAAACTTCAGAACTTATTCATTCATCTAAAGCAACTGTAATCCTGAGCGTTTCTTGACGTCTTCTAACTGTCAAACTAACTTTCCCTGACGACTCTAAAACAGCTAATGATGTGTTTATGGAATTAAAGCCGTAAATCACACCTGTTTGCTGTCGTAGTAGCAAACAGTAAAGATTTAAGTAGCATTTTATTTCGAAGCTGGCCTGAGTAGCCTGAGTATTGCGTTTACCTTCAAACCTTTATTTGGAAGCCTAATTTCAATTTTATAAAATTACTTCATTATAAATAACATTTTGACTAAACCTACTAAGCGCCTCGAAAAATTCATGAACATCTTTGAGCTTCTTCTGGTCAACTTCAGTAATTACATCTCCCGGTTCTAGTCCAGAGCTGAACAGTACAAACGTAATTATACAGTGCATAAATCATGTGTCGACACTTGAAACTCTGGACTGTGATTTTAACAACGTTGTAAAGATGTTCGCGTTTCAAGAAACATTTTCTCTGATTCTACCATGAATCTGCTTAAATTTTACAAACAAATGACTTTTACGCTCAAAAACATTTCACATCTTCATTCTAAAATGCAAAACTAAAATGCCTTAATTTAATTTATGTAAAAAAGACTTCTCACACATGCACAGGAGATCCAATAACAACACTGTTGATTAAGACACCACTTGTAACATTTGGAAAGCCAGAAATGTATTGTTTCAGGTGCATAACAGTCTCTGAATCCAAAGGCAAAATTGTGACTCCTAGTGGACGTCGTCGGCGAACCAATGGGGCCTGAGGAGGTCCAAACCGAGCCCGTTCACCTAAACTTTAGCAAAAGTTGACAACAAAAGTTGTAAACAAGGCATCGGTTTAAATGAAAGTTAAATAAAAAATGAATGCCGCACACCTTAAAGTTGCTAAAAATTCGTCGATTAGAAGAAAGCTGTAGCCGCTGCCGATTTTAGCATCAAGCCTTTCCAGGAACTGTTTTGCGTATCTCGAGGGTCTGGCGAATGATATGCCTTGAGCAAGGGCAACGAGTCATACTGTTTATTCCGACCACTTCTCCTT